>CM060962.1:204527363-204589863 GCA_030765045.1 Tenodera sinensis | reverse complement strand
AGCCGAGGAATCAGATTAGGCCACAATCCATTACGGATACACCCGACCACCAGACTCAGACATAATGACAAATAGACTGTCGACACAGACAACAAAGTAAGAAAGGAAAAGAAAAAAGGAGAGAGTGAGAGAGAGAGCAAGCGAGCGAGAAGGAAAGCCAACAAAACAGTCTCGCAATAGACAGAGGGAAGAAATGGCAACACTTTGATGTCAACTCGTCGCCTATTGTTGATAAAATGTCACGAAACCTAACATTTGTTAATTTTACAACTTTCTGCCGTTCGCTGAAAATCATCAGAAATTTGAGTGTGATCTAAAAGCTTTTCTGTGATGGGTTACTTATTTGCATATTGACATATTTTCGTATAAAACATACGGAAAAGCAACCTTCACTTCATGCTCACGCAAAGAAACTTATTTCAAGTAACCCAGTCTTAGCTCCAGCACCAGATCACTATTACTTCTCTGGTATTTCTCAGAATAAAATTTCGCAGAATACGAATAAAGGGCTTGAACCGGAGAGGCTTGGACAAATCTTACAAACACAGCTCTGAAACAATTCATGTTTCAATGAAGTTGCTGAATTAAAAGCTTCTGTTAGTGGAGCAATGCACTTACTAACAACGTTGTGAAACTTCAGAGACATCTATGGCCCAATGAGCAACTAATGCTTTTTCCTTGATAGAGAAAGATGCTTGTCATTTCATGTTTGAAGTTATTGGTCAAACGTCTACCATGAAGAGACTCTTTAACAAATGTAACAAGCATACCTCTAAAATAACAATACTAAACTTAGAAAGAAGTTATAGAACAAGAGACTTCTATTTGCGAAGCAACACATTCGTTGTCCACGATGCAAAGCTCCCTAGAGCCATCTGTATGTCCAGTGCGTACTACTGCTTGGTTCAAGCATGTATACATCAGAAATTACACGTGGACACATCATTGGTCTATGACAAGCTGGTAGTAGAGTTTGACAATTTTCAAAAACTGTGCAAGCTCAACGATACCACCCCTAAAGGTGATTTATTGACACGTGCTTGAAGAAAGCTCTTCATCCGAGAGCAGAAACTGTAATATAATGTAACAGACAAATGTGTTTAAAGCTATTTCGATAGGAATTTTAATTCCAATATACACGTAAGGTGAATCTCTAGAAGGTTTAAACATTGTTATGTTTACTATAAAGCTTTATGTATTTGTGATTCTAAGGAAAAAGTTAAAGCTGTTCTTACACCACACAATCATTTAACCCAATGAATGCTGCTTATTTAAGCAAGATTTGCAACCTTTCCTCTAATAGGCATTAAGAATTCAATCTAAAGAAAATTAAACGTGGTTTGTCTACGAGACAACGTGTATCTAACCTCCACCCCGCTCCCAAGCTTTCCTCGTCCTCATTACAGTGCCAAACCTCTAGCCCCGGGCTGCACCCTTTGCAAGATCCCGAAAGACGATTAGATACTGAGATGGTCCCAAACAGTGCATTTTACCAAATTCGTTTTGTGGACAGACTAACCTGGTTGACTCTCCTCCGAAGAAGAGTACCATTTTTGGTTGTGGTAGGACGAAGTCGCATGTGGGTGAATAACAAAGGACAGTGCAACACCATTTCTCAATATATAGGAAGTAGATAGGGAATACGAGATGAGGTACGAAAGAATCCAATGTCAGATCACATCCCTGGAAAATAGACATATAATGCGTGGTTCCCAATATTCTTATTTGCAATATAAGTATACAACAGACAACGCTTATACTCGACACCTTCGCTAAACACAGATCTCTTAAACAAGGCATTGTCAAATTAACCTGGAAGATGAAACCCACATGGCGGAAGGCAATATGAGGTTTGCGAATCTTTGGCAGTCTATCAAACGATTAAATGACGTTTTATTCATATCATGATTTTATTTGTCCTTCTTAAAGCGCTAGTATCACTACTAATACGTTTATAATAAAGGATAAAACCAAAAACCCAGTCCAGTTACTGTTCTGTCACTTTAGTTTTCATCTAAACTGTGAAATAATTAATTAATTAAATAATTAAATTATTAAATAATTAAGTTATTAAATAATTATTAAATAATTAATTAAATAATTAAATAAATAATTAAGTTTCAATGAAGCTGCTGGATTAAAAGCTTCTGTTGGTGGACCAATGCACTTACCAAACACATTGTGAAACTTCAGAGACATCTATGGCCCAATGAGCAACTACTGCTTGTCCGTTGATAGAGAAAACTGCTTGCCATTTCATGCTTGTAGTTATTGGTCAAACGCCTACCATGGAGAGATTCTTTAACAAATGTAACAAGCATACCTGTAAAATAACAATGCTAAACTTATAAAGAAGTTATAGAACAAGAGACTTCCTTTTGCGGAGAAACACATTCGTTAGCCACAATGCAAAGCTCCCTAGCGCCATCTGTATGTCCAGTGCGTACTACTGCTTTTCCGTTTATGGAGGAAACATTTGTTAATAATAACTTGTGCTCGAAGAACAAAATATTGAAAGAATGCGGGATGCGAAATAATAATGCGAAGCTTACTTTAGGAGGAGAAAAAAAAGATATGCTCCAAAAATGCTAGGCGCCGGGGGGATTCGAACCCTCGACCTTCTGTTTACAAGACAGACGCTATAACCACTTAGCTACGACGCCAGTTGTTGAAATGTGCCTCAAGAAAGTATATATTATTAGCATAGCGGATAGAAATACTGTGAGCTCTTCGGGAGTTACCATGGTTCGCTCGCAAGATGGCACTGGTGTCGCGGTCGCTTTAGGTTAGTTCACCAGTGCATGGTGAAAATGGGTTTCATATTATCAGTTAGCACTTTAAATACCTAAAATCGTAAGCAGGAATATTGGAAATACTGTTTTGAAACATCGTCTTTCCTTGACACATAATATAGGATGGTATTTTAGAATAATGGGTATTATAATTAACGAAGAACAGTGGGAAACATCTGCTTACATGATTTTACGCTGAAAAATTAAACCATAATGCAAATTATGTATTTCTTAAGCATTGTATCTAGAACCAGCTTTTGTTTTTTACTTAATTTAAATTGCGTTTATGTTCGCAACAATTACTAGCGAATTTCTTTCCTACTATTTTTAATTTAGCCCTCTCTTTAGATAGCAGGATTTTAGTTCTAACTAAATTTCTATTGAGGTTTCTAATTCTTTTCTTCAGTGTAGCAATTTCATTATTTACACTTGTGTTTGTGACCTTGGAGGTATTAGAACTGTTTTCTGTGAATTCCTCATTGTTGAAGGACGGCGCGTTTGAAATAAGAACTGGTTGACTGGATCCTGCATCTGGTAATTTACTGATTGTTGAATATTGCTTTTTCAGTAATTTTTTGTCTCTGTTTTTGTGGAGATTTTCGGGATTTATGCACTGTAGTTAAGTACCTGGGTAAATTAGGAAATATACAGGGAATTGCCCCTGGCTTTAACCGCCATTTAATTCTAGGGATTTCAACTAGTTTCCCATGCACAAGGAATGAATCAACTTTCACTAAAAAGTCCTCTGGAAAATGTTTGTCACAAATACTAGATTTAACAGATAATTTAGCGTCTTTTCCTAGGAATAGACTTTTCCCATTTCTAAAACAGATTTTTATCTTTAGGAGGAGTAAAAAAATGTCTAGCTTCTGAGCAGTTTGTGTATCCTGAACGACACCCGTGTACAAAACAAGTTGGCATTTTTAATCAATTATAGATGTTGCTTGAAACTTACGTTTTGAAGAACACACACATTTATGCACATAATTAGAAGCAATTTCACAAGTTATGTACCTAATTACTCACAACACACAACGCATACGTATAAAATTGTCTGTACTTCCGAATCACATACTAGGCAGTTCGGTCGCATTTTAAGGCGACTGCGATCGCCACGCTGCAGTTTCGGTCAGTTGCCACGGGACCACGGATCATGCAATGAACTAGCGGGAGAGCTCACACTTTCTCTCCTATCCGCTATGTTGTTAGTTCAAGCCATGCTTAAACGCACTAGAATTATGCCTGTGTAGAGAAAGTGATAGTCTACCACGTTCTTTTGAATAAGTATAAATTGAGTCCCAAAATGTAATTAACCCTTTACGAGCATATATGGGCGACCTGTGCGGACCCTGACGACCGAAAACCCATATATGGGTTTGGAGTCATAGAGCTATTGTGATCGGCTCCACTCGCTCAAATAATTCATAGATACTGCCAATACATGGCAGTAATTTTCTTTCAGATGTTTGTGATCAGTTCATCACCGATTTTCCATATTTAATAATTTCTGTCGTAGTTTTCAGTAGTGTAGGAATAAACAGTGCGGTGATTGCATCCAGTAAGCGAGAGTTTTTTTCGTTTTTTGACAGAATGGCGGGAAACAAAGGGTTGACGGTGCAAGAAATTGTAGAATTGTTGAACAAAAGTGATAGTAAGTTATAGAATTTTGTGCTCAGTGATGACGAGAGTGATATATACGAGAATTCGTGTGCAAGTGCAAGTGAGAGCGAGAGTGACATAAGTGACTCTGCAGACAGCTGTACTCCTAGCTGGAAGAGGTGAGTAATATTGACCCTGGCCCTACATCTAGTATCCCAGTGCACAATATCCAGCAGGGACCAATACTTCTCATTTTGATGAGAATACGCTACCAGCAGAATTTTTCGGCCTATTTTTTGATGACGAAATTATCGAAATAATTGCAGAGGAGGCGTATTGAGGGAAACCGGAAAAAAAAAAACACAGGCGACATCACCAACGAAAAAAGCCAGAATTGCTTCTTGGAAGCTCCCATATATTGAAAATATAAAAGCACTGAGATAGTATTATCTCAATAGTATTGAGATAAACAAGTCGCTATGAAAATCATATGCACATTTTAGATACTCTGCCCTAGCTAGGTGTAACTGCACATTTCCATCAAAACTTTTATAATTTGTTATTATCATTACCGTTATAATTACAAATGGAAGTATTAAATGTCATAATGTGACACCATTTAGTTCCTGAAGCACTGCTAGTTTATTTGTGAATACCTATATGTGCGAACTACACTGTAGAAAATGGAGAAGTGCTACTTATGCGTTATTGTAACAACATTTTTACCCTGAGTAACAAAACTTCACTCGTGGAGGACAATTATGATCCAATTCAACAAAAAGCAAGGTATACTATGTGTTTTAGTACATTTGAACAGTTTTATATAGTTTCAACTGTATTTAATAGAGTTTCATACTTTAGCAAAGTTGCCTTCCGCTCAGAGCCATAAAACACGGCCGCTCGGGAAGGGTTAAACTTTCAGTGTATATCTATTTGATGCACGCTATTAACGTATATATTTTCACTTTCTCTACTACGTGCAGTGAGCATGCGTGTGTGCGTGTGCATGGGCTGTATCTGCTTATGACCAACATAACGAAGGGTCGGTTAAAAGCCAAAGCTGGTATTTTAAGTTTAATACCTTTCAAAGATGCAACATGAACATTCTGAGGAAAAGTCCTTCAAATTAAATTATACTAACATGGACATTTTTTCCAAAACTTCGATTTTCTCAAAAATGTTTCCAAAGATTTTGATTAAATGCCATAATTTTAGCATGTTTTTAAGGCAAATAAAACTTATATTTTGAATATTTTTGGCCGTAGCCTATGTACTCCTGTCTACCACTGATGACTTTCCATATCTGGTAAAGCTTAAGAGATGGATCAAATCTTACCATTCAAAAATGTAGATTTCGTTTGCACCTGAAGGTTATGACGGAATGCAGTTTTTGTTGAGTGAACTATTTCCGAGATATTCCTTTTTATTTGTAGAAATTTTTCAATGTTTTAACTTTACTCAAATGGAGGTTCGTGATTCACTTTATGATCTCTTGGCCGTTCAAACAGAAGGGAACTTCAAGGCCTTCATATAGTGACCTGCTTTAACGCGGGCCTTCTCTGGGATTATAGTCCCCAAGAGACCAAACCAGGGCGCTCCGATGTTGTGGAATTTGGCCGGAGTTAGTTGCCCGGCGCCTAGTTTCGCCCTCCACACACGGAAGAGACGAGGCCTCGTGCAGTAGTCTCGAGGGGAATCTGCGACGGTAGCCCCGCTGGCCCGATGCGACAGGCCGTTGATGTGTTCCCGAAAGGTAAGGCCCTTATCTAGCTTCACTCCCAGGTAGGAGATAGCATACACCCATTCTATCCTTCATCGAAGGTATGTAAATGTGGGAAAGGTGGCTGGAAAGCGGCGTTAGGTGAAACGTATGGCGTGGTTTTTCTCCGGGTTGATGGACAATCGCCAACGCCTGCATCATTCTTGGAGGAGGCGGAGGTGTCTCTGTATGGGGAGGAAGGTTCTGCGAGGGTGTTTGTTTGTAGAGTATAGCAGTACGTCTTCAGCATACTGGGCTATGTTGACGTGCTGCTCAGTTGGAATGTCGGCCACATATACGCTAAAGAGCGTGTGGGACAGTACAGAACCCTCGGGGATTCCACCTCAGATTGGCCTGCGTGTGGATTTGTTTCCCGCAACTGAGACCACAAAGGCTCTGTGTTTCATGTATGACTATATTAGGTGTATTAGTCGTGTGGGTACGTTCAGTTTGATAAGTTTCCAGAGGAGACCCACATGCCAGGTCGTGGGGAATGCCTTCTCAACTTCCAGAGAGACTGTGGTCGTATAGGTCTAGTCCTGGTATCCCAGGGCGGCAGCCTACACCACACGCAGTAGCTGCTGAGGCGTTGAGTGGCCCGGCGGGAACCCAAACTGATGGGGAGGGATGGCTTGAATGTCCCCTAATATGGGGGACAAACGGGCAAGTACTGCGAGTACTTTCGAGAGGACAGACAGGAGACATATGGAGCGGTAGTTTGCAGGATGTACCGGTTCTTTCCCTGGTTTCAGTATACATACCACCCGTGCCCTTTGCTTTACTCGCGTGGGAAGTGACAAAAGGCGAGACACAGATTGATAACCTTTGTCAGAAAGAGTACGGCCTTGAATGGAAGTTGGCGGAGCATCTCGGGGGTTAGGCCGTCAGGCCCCGTGGCCTTCTTGTTGTTGAGACGCCGGAGTGCACCCTAGACTTCGCAGTGTTTTACGATGGGAAGGCAATCCGCCTCCTCGGGTGGTCGTCGAAGGTATCGCCGTACCTGCCGATGGACAGGGTTGGACAGTTCTAGGTACTGCGGATCTTCTCTCGCCTCATAGTCCTCTCCAGGTATTTTGGCAAACACATTTGCTTTGCTTGGGGCCTTGGCTGCTTAGGATGGGGGAGGTATGTGACACACCTCAGTTCACATGATGAGGTTCGGAGGTTCAGATCACGCCTGTTAATATATAACGTTTTTTATTCATTTCTATTTATGTTTTGAGTATCTTCTATCAAATAATGCTTTCTTTCTGAATGCACCAGAAAGCGACTTTCTATATATATATATATATACAACTTCCAGTTGTTATCTAATTTGTGTGTGCGCACTCAATTTTGTAAAGCCTCAGAACGTGCTACATGGAAATGAAGTTCGCTACACTTTCTGTCGTGCTACCTCCGCTTCACGAATTGATAGGATTTATGTTAATGGCCTTCATCGAACCAACATCCGGAATGTCCTTGTTGTACCTGCCGCAATAAGCGACCATCATGCCGTAATTGTACAGATGACAGCATCCACTCCTTTGCCCATCCTTGGTAGAAGCTACTGGAAATTAAATAATGCTCTATTATATTATGAGGACGTACAACAACAGTTTCGTGAAACTTGGGAAAGCCTTAACGTACGAGCGTTCAGGTCTCGCTACCAGGAGCTTCAACAGTGGCTTTTGATTTATAAACCAGCGATACAGTCCTTCTTCAAATGTGTTGGTAAGGCTAAGGCTGCCGAACGAGCTAATAGCCAACACTATTATTACGATCTTTTACATGATTTAACTAATCAACAGAGTACCGGCAACGACGTCAGTGGCAGGATAACTGCGATAAAATTAAAAATTCGTAAAATTCAGGAGTCCATTTTAGATGGTATACGGGTGCGTTCTCGTGCCCTCTCAAAGCGTGCTGCTTTGTAGCATGTAGCTTCGGAGAAGAAACGACACCAACGTAAATTCATATGTGATATTTCTACTACCAATACTACTCTCCTACGCACTACGCCTGAAATTCTCCGAGGGGCAGAGGAACACTTCCGACAGCAATACGGTGAACATCCTACTCTTGATTCCTATAAAAGAGTACTTTATGAGGCTATCAATAAAACTGTGAATCCTACTGATAAGGATGAATTGGACGCACCTATCACCATGGATGAACTTTGGGACGTGGTTTTTAAAGCCAGCAACAATTCTGCACCAGGACCAGATGCTATTGTCTATACTTTTTACAAAGTATTTTGGACGATCATTAAAGACCGTCTGCTGCAACTGATGAATGCCACTTTTGCCACGAGCGACCACTTGTCAGGGTTTAATGAAGGAATTGTAATTTTAATTCCAAAATGTATATAACCACACCATTTTAACGGTTTTAGGCCGATAACACTACTTAATACTGATTTTAAAATTTTTACAAAGATTTTAGTCAACAGATTGCGTAAATTACTGCCAGCCTTGATTGGACCGGAACAAACGTGTGGACTTACAGACAGGAAAATCTCGCACAATTTGATACAATTAAGGAATGCTGTGGTATATCTCGAGGAACATCCTGAGGAAGAGGCGGCCTTGTTGTCATTGGACCTCGAGAGAGCATTCGACAATATTGACCATAATTACATTTTTGGTGTCTTGCAGCACATGAGTATTTCTGATCGTATCCTCCAAACCATTAAAATAGTGTACAAGTCTGCATACTCCAGAATTCATCTCAATGGATATTTTACTAGGCCAATTCCCATTTTGAGTGGTATACGACAAGGTTGCCCATTATCCATGTTATTGTTTACAGTTTGCACCAAACCTCTGGTGCGATTGAGGAAGAAACACTTAGTTTCACCTACAGTGCCGACAAGACTGCTCACCATAAAGACTTATTCCGATGACATGACTCTGCTACTCCGCTACCATCATCAAGTTTTCCTACTTCCTCACACATTACAGTTTCATGAACAGGCATCTTGTGCGAAGATTAACTATCAGAAGTCCTAATTGATACCTTTTGGGACCTGGCCTCTGACGTTAACTGTGGATGATGTGCCCATTAAAGACCACGTCACTATTCTAGGCCTCCAAATCACCACGAACGTCACAGAAATGGTCAACTTAAATTGGACATCTTTACTCAATCGCATCCGTTACTCCCTACTGTGCAACTTGAGTAGAAACCTCAACATTCTCCAGAGAGTTTGGTTTGTTAACCTCATGGGATTATCCAAGATTTGGTATTTGGCCCAAATTCTGCCCATCCCGTTAGAGATTTCCTAACGCATTGAGCTGGCAGTGTCATATTATCTGTGGAATGGACATGTATATAAAGTGGCAAAATCTCAGCTGTGGCGTCCCATCATGAATGGAGGCCTAGGACTCATTAAGGTTTCCGAAAAATGTTCAACACTGTTAATTAGAACTTCCTTACAGATGGGACAATTCAAGGACAACAAACAACTTCACTCCAGCACTGGAACATTAATGAACCATGCCATTTATCGCCGGATGGTGAAATGTATTACCACTTTACCTGCGAATTTCGTCTCTGGGGATCCAATTCCTACTACAAAGATCCTCTACCGTCATCTGCTGTTACGGATTCCTTCTACTCCCACAATAGAGGGAAAATATCCCAATATTCCTTGGAAGAATATCTGGTGAGTTTTTCGCTACGCTGATATCCCGACGGACTGGAAGGCCTCTGCCTACAAGATGCTCAATGCCATAGTACCCACAGCAGAAAAACAATATCGCCACAACATATGCAATTCACCGTATTGTTCTCGAAGCCACAACCTTGACACCCTTCATCACCGTCTTACAACGTGCATTCCCGAAACTTGGCATTGGATACAACATAAAATCCGCTGCATTACCAGGGCAGATAACCCTAATAACATTCGCAGGGCGATCCTGCAGCTAGATATTCAGGTGAAACAACACGTCTTTGCCCAAATATGGCTTATTATGGACTATATCCACTATATGTTGCAGAATCCATCTCCTAGTGTCCGTGGCCTTGAGAGATTTTTAACGGAACATAGGACGCGCCTCAAAAGGAAAAAAAAACGTGACTTTCTCTTGATGCTTCACCCTAACATAGATGTCCTTTCTGCGTAAAGGATGGTGCCAGCTGGATGGAGGTATCACCATCTCGGAAGTGTCATCGCCCAGTTGCCAGATGAAACCAAATGGAGGACCAGCAAAGGTAACTTACATCATGCAATGAACTTCTGTGTAAAGGAGTGTGCCAGCTGGATGGAGGTATCACCATCTCGGAAGTGTCATCGCCCAGTTGCCAGATGAAACCAAATGGAGGACCAGCAAAGGTAACTGACATCATGCAATGAACAGTAATGTGCTTTACCAAGTGAAAGACCATTACCAAAATGCAGCAATGGTTTAGTATTGTACACCCGTTTGTAATTTCAATGTATTGTTTCTTTTATCTAATTTAAATAAATAGAAAAAAAAATGGAAGTGAGTGTACAAGTTTGCTAAACCAGCTGGTAATGTATGGTGCTCTTTGCTTCCTAGAATGAAAATACATGGTTGCTTTCCCTCCGTTTTTCTACCAATAATTCCTACACATTAATATCATGCGTATTTATATTGAATGAATGAATACTGCCTAAAAAGTGTCCCGTAAAGAGCAAAGGCCTCCTGCAAGAGGAGCACTTTTAGGAGTTTCGCGGGGTGAGGGATATTCCACGTGGATACAATGGGCACTGCAACCTAACTTATTTCTTAGCACGTTCTTAATTTAAAATGCGTTCTATTCTTGAGACTTTGTTTCACAACTTTACTTTGGCTAACAATAAATTCTTTCTTTAACGAATTTATTCTATACGTAAATTACGCTTTCTCCTTCTCCTCCTCCTCCTTGTTCTTCTTCTTCTTCTTCTTCTTCTTCTTCTTCTTCTTCTTCTTCTTCTTCTTCTTCTTCTTCTTCTTCTTCTTCTTCTTCTCCTCCTCCTCCTCCTGCGCCTCCTCCTCTTTCTTCTTCTTCTTCTTCTTCTTCTTCTTCTTCTTCTTCTTCTTCTTCTTCTTCTTCTTCTTCTTCTTCTTCTTCTTCTTCTTCTTCTTCTCCTCCTTCTTCTTCAGGTTCTGGTTCTTCTTCTTCTTCTTCTTCTTCTCCTTCTTCTTTTTCTTCTTCTTCCCTGTTTGACTTTCTCTCGCTCTCTGTCTCACACACACTTTAAGCAACGATACTGGCAATTAATTTATAACAAACACCATTCCTAGTGCTTATTGTAATACCTACAATATTGTGTTTCTCCTTCATTACACAGGAATATGTTACCAATTCCTACTTTTTTTTCTAAAGACATTTTGTGTGTAAATTTACCGCTGGAAGTTATCTATTTTATTTTATTAATTAAATGTTTCCTTTCATCATAAACATATGTGCTCTTTTATGCAACATTAACAATTAATACACTTTAGTTAAGAATTTTCTATAGTTAGCGTTTTATTGTGTTAGTGTATCGTTGTGTTGTGATGTTCTTATGGCGAGGGTTTAGTTTTTTTGTCTTCTTTGTGGTTGTTTTTTCTTCTTCACCTACAGATCTAACAGCAGTAGCTTTACTCATGCTGTACTTGCTTTAGATTTATCACCTTCTTTACACGTCTGAGTGATTATATGTTATATCTTCCTAGAGGTTGGTTGCTTATTTCATCCACTTATTGAAAAGTGTACTGTCCAAGTAAGTTAGAAACTTTGTACTGTCCATCCTATGATATTTCCATACGTGCAGACTTCTCATTTGCTTTGAATATCTGCAGGATCTTTACCAATAATTTTATTTATCACCTATCTTTGGATTCAAATTAATTTTTCGCCTATTTACTTTATTCCTACGCTTTTCAACTTTCTTGAGAGACTTCTTATATGCAACCTTACATTTCTGGTACAATGATAATTCTTCTCATGACGCTATAGTGTCCGGTAAATCAGTTATTTATAGTTTGGTCTTTCGCTCAACATTCATTCTGGTGGAGTACATTCTATTGTGGGACTTTTAGTATGGTCAATCATGCCTTCAATTAGTTGTATGTACTGGAACCGTGATTTTTTTCCTGAAACATCTAATTCGAAGATAAATTCCTATCTCTTTCATACCACATTCACATGGGTTCCCTTGTGGGTAGTATGCAGCTGAATGATACCTACAGTTTTATTTGTAAGTAGTGCGAAGTTTCAGTAAATAGTTTACTTATCTGCACGGTGCAGCAGAACATTTCTGATGAGATTGCAGCAATTCCAACAGTCCAACTTCGATTTCCCTTCCGCAAATCGCTGACCAGGTCTCAAAGTTGTCAAGAGATGAATGGTGGTCGTTTTCAACCTCTGCTATAAGCAGGTTAGCGAACCATCTCCATTCCTTAGTGGTGTTTCTTTGTAACCTGAAACTCTGTTCCCCGGGCCACATTTATTTGCACCGCCCTATATAATTCTTTATGATTTTTTGCTAAGCATGTTTTGTTGTTTATTTTTCTTTGTTTCTCTGGAAATTTAATTTCAGATCCTCACATCGTTATATGGACTGGCTAGTGTTTCGGAAATCTGCTCTTCTTGCAATATCTGCGATAGAGGTCACTGAAAATGTGTTCCTTACTAGAGAGTGAGTGAGTGAGTATTGTTTAAGAGCCCGTCGACAGCTAGGTCATTAGGGCCCTCCTTACTAGAGATGCGTCTTAACTCTACATTGTGGGAATCTCAAGTATTTAGTGTGAAATGTTTGAGTTTTTAGTTTACGTGTTTGTATGAAACATAAACTAATATGATCTGTATATACAATAGTTATACAATTACAAAATATGTTGCCTAAATTTATGTAAGGCGAAATAAATTGGCCCTATTTCTAGTTCTGTGCAACGGCATTTGCTTCGACTTTCGATAATAATCTTATCACGTATTTCACACTGTTGCTTTCTTATTCAAGTGTGTTGTTGCTTTTTTAGGCAAGCATTACTGCTTATGCCTTTGTTGATGCATTAAACAGTATATGTAAATTTGGATTCGGTCTTTTCAACAAAATACTCTTTTGGAATTTTGTTTTGAGATTTTCAAAAATTTGTTAATGCTCTAGTGTCTAATTCTACTTTGATTCTTTCTTTAATATTTGTATAAGTGGTGTAGTTTTGTTGGTTCATCTTACGAGAAATTTTCTCTCATACTGTACAGCTCGTAATCATTTTATGTTTTAAGTTGCTTCTGGGTTTAGGGAGAAAGTATTCCTTGAATTCGTTTTATTCGCTCGTATCAGCCTTTATTCCTTCTTGCGAAATTACTTAACCCAAGAGTGCTGTTTCTGTACTTACAAGTTTTCTAAATTCACTGTCATATTATTTTTATGTAATCTCTTTAGGACATTTCATGTGTTCTAGATGGTTTTCAAAATTATCAAAGCAGATAAGGTAATAGGCAGCATGCCGTGCTACGAATTCTTCTACTGCGTTACAAAACCTACTTCATATAGTGCTCGCAGTGCAACTCGTAGACTGGCCAAAGACACACTTAAAGAATTGTAGGTTTGGTCTTGACGATTGATTATAATAATAATAATAATAATAATAATAATAATAATAATAATAATAATAATAATAATAATAATAATAATAATAATAATAATAATAATAATAATAATAATAATAATAATAATAATAATAATAATAATAATAATAATAATAATAATAATAATAATAATAATAATAATAACAACAACAATAATAATAATAATAATAATAATAATAATAATAATAATAATAATAATAATAATAATAATAATAATAATAATAATAGTAATAATAATAATAATAATAATAATAATAATAATAATAATAATAATAATAATAATAATAATAATAATAATAATAATAATAATAATAATAATAATAATAATAATAATATTAATAATAATAATCGGGACACGGACTAACTAAATCCCACTTACACCGGCTGGGAATAATACAGGACTCTAGATGCATCTGTCTACAAAAAGAGCAAACAGTAGAACATCTGATATATCGATGTGGCAAACTAAAACAGCAAAGGGAAGAAATGAAGAAAGCCATCGAATCTAATAAAAACAAATGGCCAGTGGCTAAAGAGCAGCTAATCACAAACAACATAAGGGCTTTCAAAACGTTTATTCAAAGCATTAATTTTTGTGAATTAAAATAGTATATTCCAACTGCTAATAGGAAGATAGTGGAAGTGAAATGGTGTAGTGATATGAAATAAACAAATAAAGGATCAGATATGAACACAGCAAGTTCAATTTAAAGTACAACTGGAAGATAGTAGAAGTGATAGTGACAGTGAATATAGAAAAAAAAAAAAAAAATCAGTACACTAAGGACAATAACAAATAACCATATGATTAAATAATAAAACAAATTATAACAGGTATCAATGTAATAGCATCTAGTATCGCTTACTGCGATGGGGCATGCTTGTTATAGTCAATAAAAAAAAAAATAAAAAAAAAAATTTAAAAAAAAAAAAAAATAATAATAATAATAATAATAATAATAATAATAATAATAATAATAATAATAATAATAATAATAATAATAATAATAATAATAGTAATAATAATAATAATAATAATAATAATAATAATAATAATAATAATAATAATAATAATAATAATAATAATAATAATAATAATAATAATAATAATAATAATAATAATAATAATAATAATAATAATAATAATAATAATAATAATAATAATAATAATAATAATAATAATAATAATAATAATAATAATAATAATAATAATAATAATAATAATAATAATAATAATAATAATAATAATAATAATAATAATAATAATAATAATAATAATAATAATAATAATAATAATAATAATAATAATAATAATAATAATAATAATAATAATATTAATAATAATAATAATAATAATAATAATAATGCTATTGCATTAGATATGTACCAATGGTACATCTGGTGGTATGGTATGATATTTGGTATTTCTTGCCATGTCCGCTATTTGTTGTAATAGTCGTTGGATGTCAGTTTGTATTTTCCTGAATTCGTCCCTGTTGTAACTGTAGGTGACCTTTGAACTTCAACTCAGAACTATATCTGAAATCTGTAATGGTATTTGTAAACAAAATCAGGTCTTGGAATCAAGCAATACTGATGCAACAAAGAGCGGGCTTAGTCTGTCCCCAGTTGTGCTCATGCTTAAAGTTCTGTTGTATCATGTAAAAAGCTTGAGATGTATATGAATGGACTCCATCCTGCAAGAAGCTTCTGGAAGGAAGTTCACAATTTGGATCCAACATTAGCCGTTCCTGAGCAGATTTATTCTATCTTCACTTCAGGTGAACTGAACCGCTTCTCTAACACTGATCCATTGGAAGAAATATCAACATATGCAGCAATGGTAAAAGAAGAAAAGTTGTATTCTACTACTGCTGAATCTTTTCTAAGCTCAATTGGATTTTAAATTCTAAACGGTCATGTCTCAATTAAGAAAATCTAGAATCTCACCTGAAACATTCAATTTATCAACCCCAAGAATACCAACCTCAAAAATGTGGTACAGAGACTGACAGTGACACAGAAGACCAGATTTTCATTCTTTAGCTTTGTTATCTTATTGTAGCCTGTTCTTGTATAACTTTATCTAAGATTCTTGCTCTACTGTCTAGAAAAAGACATCATTTACATTACTGAAGTTTATCTGTATGAAGGAAATGCATTATTACAAAAAATAAAGCATTATGTGGTTTGCTCTAGTTATGATTCAGGAAATGTTAGTTAGGGATGTATAACTAGGAGTCACTAGTTATTAAGAGTCCCTGCACTTCACTTGTTTACATATTCTTAACATTGCTCTTTAACGTGACCTTCCACAGAGTAACTTGTTGGTGTAAAACAATTACGGGGGACAGATGAAATCGATTTTCGTTTTCTCTCATCTTTGGGAAATCTGATAAACGGAATAGCTTCATGTTCTCGGTACTTCACTGTGTAACCTAAAATGCAGCATTTATTTGGCATGTTTGACCAGAAAAGCGCTACAAATCACTATTTATTTGCATTCAAACACATGACCATACGGGAACTAAAAGGCCGCCAACCAGTGACGTCACATAGATTGCGTGCTTCCGTGTTGTGACCTGTATTTCGGTGGTGATGGTTCCACCTTACTGATAGTTAAACGGCCCCAAACTTTCGCTTTGGGAATATTCTTGATAGAATAGAATATCGTTGTACGAAGTTTTGAGTGAGTTATACCAGATGATGAGGATGATCATAAACATGTTGCTTAATGCACATGTATTCTTTCACCTTATGTATGGGGTTGTTCGTTGCCTGAAGGGAAGTTCTGTCTGTTGTCCCTGCGCGCCAGATTCGTTTTCTCGCTGTGTACCTAAGCGTTTTTAGCAAACTGCAAGGGTATCATGATTACTTAACAAGATCCTCGTGGCTTCTCCTTTTTTCCCTGTCTTTACTCCTCTCCAATGACAAATACTAACTGAACCCAGTTATAACTAGGGAGCGGGGTGTTAGTAAGTAAACACAGGAATAAGATTAACAGCACGGAGTATAGAGCCGGCAGGTAGTGTGAGGGCTATACTGCCGTCCACTCTGCAAGGTCTCCAGCCCCTCCACTTCCCGTTGCAAGTGCACGGTTAGCTTGATGGATTTCGCACTAAAACCCCGCCCTCTTGTCACAACCAATGACACGTGAGCATGGAACGTAGGTATTGATTATTTCTGACAGCTCACTAAGTCGCTACTCAACTGTTGCTTGGTTCAAGCATGTGCTCATCAGAAATTACACGTGGACACATTATGGGTCTATAACTTTCTGGTAACAGAGTTTGACAATTTGCAAAAACTGTGCAAATTCAAAGATATGTTATTACTTTTTAATCCCACCCACAAAGGTGATGTTTTGCAGACGTGTTTGAGCAAAACCCTTCATTCGAAAGCAGAAACTGTATTGTAATATAACGTAACAGACAAACATGTTTAAAGCTATTTCGATAGGAATTTTAATTCCAATATACACGTAGGGTGAATGTCTAGAAGATTTAAACGTTTCTATATCTTTCAATACATTATTGCGTCATTTTTACTATAACGCTTTAAGTATTTGTGATTCTAAGGACAAAGTTAAACCTTTTCTTACAACACACAATCGTTTAACCCAATGAATGCTGCTTACTTTAAGCAAGATTTGCAACCTTCCTCTAATAGGCATTAATAATATGGAGATAAATCTGAAAAAAATTAAAACGTGGCTTGCCTACGGGACAAAGTGTATCTGACTACCGTCCTCCGCCCCTAAGCTTTCCTTGTCCTCATTACAGTGCCACCCCTCTAGCCCCGTACTGCACTCCTTGCAAGATCCCGTAAGACGATAAGGAACTGAGAAGGTCCCAAGCAGTGCATTTTACTCAATTCGTTTTGTAGACAGGCTAACCTGGTTGACCGTCCTCCGAAAAAGAGTAACATCTTTTTTTTGGTAGGACAAATAATAATAATAATAATAATAATAATAATAATAATAATAATAATAATAATAATAATAATAATAATAATAATAATAATAATAATAATAATAATAATAATAATAATAATAATAATAATAATAATAATAATAATAATAATAATAATAATAATAATAATAATAATAATAATAATAATAATAATAATAATAATAATAATAATAATAATAATAATAATAATAATAATAATAATAATAATAATAATAATAATAATAATAATAATAATAATAATAATCATAATAATAGTAATAACAATAATAATAATAATAATAATAATAATAATAATAATAATAATAATAATAATAATAATAATAATAATAATAATAATAATAATAATAATAATAATAATAATAATAATAATAATAATAATCATAATAATAATAATAATAATAATAATAATAATAATAATAATAATAATAATAATAATAATAATAATAATAATAATAATAATAATAATAATAATAATAATAATAACAATAATAATAATAATAATAATAATAATAATAATAATAATAATAATAATAATAATAATAATAATAATAATAATAATAATAATAATAATAATAATAATAATAATAATAATAATAATAATAATAATAATAATAATAATAATAATAATAATAATAATAATAATAATAATAATAATAATAATAATAATAATAATAATAATAATAATAACAACACCAATAACAACAATAATAACAATAACAATACTAATACTAATACGAATACTAATAATAATAATAATAATAATAGTAGTAGTAATAATAGTAATAATAATAAAATAATAATAATAATAATAATAATAATAATAATAATAATAATAATAATAATAATAATAATAATAATAATAATAATAATAATAATAATAATAATAATAATAATAATAATAATAATAATAATAATAATAATAATAATAATAATAATAATAATAATAATAATAATAATAATAATAATAATAATAATAATAACAACAATAATAATAATAATAATAATAATAATAATAATAATAATAATAATAATAATAATAATAATAATAATAATAATAATAATAATAATAATAATAATAATAATAATAATAATAATAATAATAATAATAATAATAATAATAATAATAATAATAATAATAATAATAATAATAATAATAATAATAATAATAATGCTATTGCAGAGTAAGGTCTAACCAATGGTACATCTGGTGGTATGGTATGATGTTTGGTATTTCTTGCCATGTCCGCTATTTGTTGTAGTAGTGGTTGGATGTCAGTTTGTAATTCCTGAATTCGTCCCTGTTTTAACTGTAGGTGACCAGTTGTCTTGTAAAAGACTGTCCTAAATGGAGCCTTATGAAACTTTGGTAATCGATTACACATATATGTAAAATTTCTTCCAGCTCGAGCAAGCATTCCCTTACTTCGTCGGAGTAGATGGTCTCTATGTTTGTTGACATTGCACTCTCTCTAGTTGTTTCTGCGGGCTTTCTATTTCGTTACTCTAAGTAATAGCGTTTTCCATGTTTTATTAACTTAAATTAACTCAATGGGAAATGTCAGTAAACTTTGATAGTTTCAAAACTGAATTCACCCTTGACAGACAGGGATTGGCCCTTACGAACATACCGCGGAAAGAAAAACAAAACAAATTGGCAAAAGACAGAAAGCGGCTAAACAACCCTCTGGTGTCAACTGTTGGTAAAATACTGAGAAACCTAACATCTGTCAATTTCTAAAACCTTGTCCTTCGCTGAAAATCGTCAGCAATTTCAGTCCGCACTGAAAGCTTTTCTTTGATTGTCCACTTGTTATATTTACATGTTTGCGAATAAAACACTGGGTAAGGTTAAGAATTCTGCACTTCATCCTCATTCACTGAATGTTTATTTTTAGAGGTCAGGAATCATGTAAAAAGAGCGAGAGACAGGGAGGTAGAAGCAGAGGGGGAGAGAGTGGGAGTGAAGAAGAGACAGGGAAAGAGACGCAGAGAAAGGGGGAGGGAGGATGAGAGACGGAAGAGCACAGAGGGAGGAGGAGAGAATGGGTGTCACAGACGTAGTGAGAGGGAAAGTTAGGAAGCGAGAGGGAAAGCGATGGAGAGAGAGGCACAGTGAAAGAGACAGAGGGACAGTGGGGGAAGAGAGATCGACAATGAGGGAACAGTGGGACAGTGAGGAAGAGAGAGGGACAGTGAGGAAGAGAGAGGGCCATTGACGGACAGTGAGGGAGAAAGGGCAAAATGACTGTGAGGGGTAGGGAGAGAGAAACGGTCAGAGAGAGAGTGAGGTTAGAGAGAGAGAGAGAGGGACAAAAGGTGGAAAGCAGAGTGAGAGAGAGAGTCAGGAAGAATGGGGAGAGAGAGAGGAGAGAAAGTGTGTTCCGGGGATACAGAGAATAAGGGAGACAGAGAGTGTGAACCATAGAGAGGGTGGGCAAGTGAGGGAGATAGAGAGAGAGGGAGTGGCAGAGCGAGAGATAGGGAGGAAGGAGCTGGGAGATAGGCAGGAACAGTGTGGAATATAGGTTGGGAGAGAGTGGGCGATGGGTAAGGAGAGGGAGGGAGAGGGAGTGTGAGGGCGGGCGAATGAGTGAGGGAAGAAGGGAGAGATGGAGTGAGGGAGACAGGGTAGAAGAGGGTTGGAGGTGATAAAGGGGAGGAGAATGAGTGAGATAGGGAGGGGGAGGTGGGAGATCGGGATGGGGAGGTTGGAGATAGGGAGGGGGAGGGAAGAAATAGGGAGAGAATAGCGAGGTATTTCAGCCGAGGAATCAGATTAGGCTCAATCCATTACGGATACACCCGACCACCAGACTCGGACATAATGACAAATAGACTGTCGACACACACAAAAAAGTAAGAAAGGAAAAGAAAAAAGGAGAGAGTGAGAGAGAGAGAGAGAGAGAGAGCAAGCGAGCGAGAAGGAAAGCCAACAAAACAGTCAAGCAATAGGCAGAGGGAAGAAATGGCAACACTATGATGTCAACTCGTCGCCTATTGTTGATACAATGTCACGAAACCTAACATTTGTTAATTTTACAACTTTCTGCCCTTCGCTGAAAATCATCAGAAATTTCAGTGTGATCTAAAAGCTTTTCTGTGATGGGTTACTTATTTGCATATTGACATATTTTCGTATAAAACATACGGAAAAGCAACCTTCACTTCATGCTCACGGAAAGAAACTTATTTCAAGTAACCCAGTCTTAGCTCCAGCACCAGATCACTATTACTTCTCTGGTATTTCTCACAATAAAATTTCGCAGAATACGAATAAAGGGCTTGAACCGGAGAGGCTTGGACAAATCTTACAAACACAGCTGTGAAACAATTCATGTTTCAATGAAGTTGCTGAATTAAAAGCTTCTGTTAGTGGAGCAATGCACTTACTAACTACGTTGTGAAACTTCAGAGACATCTATGGCCCAATGAGCAACTAATGCTTTTTCCTTGATAGAGAAAGATGCTTGTTATTTCATGTTTGTAGTTATTGGTCAAACGTCTACCATGAAGAGACTCTTTAACAAATGTAACAAGCATACCTCTAAAATAACAATACTAAACTTAGAAAGAAGTTATAGAACAAGAGACTTCTATTTGCGAAGCAACACATTCGTTGTCCACGATGCAAAGCTCCCTAGAGCCATCTGTATGTCCAGTGCGTACTACTGCTTGGTTCAAGCATGCACACATCAGAAATTACAGGTGGACACATCATTGGTCTATGACAAGCTGGTAGTAGAGTTTGACAATTTTCAAAAACTGTGCAAACTCAAAGATACCACCCACAAAGGTGATTTATTGACACGTGCTTGAAGAAAGCTCTTCATCCGAGAGCAGAAACTGTAATATAATATAATGTAACAGACAAATATGTTTAAAGCTATTTCGATAGGAATTTTAATTCCAATATACACGTAAGGTGAATCTCTAGAAGGTTTAAACATTGCTATATTTTCAATACATTATTGCGTTATGTTTACTATAAAGCTTTATGTATTTGTGATTCTAAGGAAAAAGTTAAAGCTGTTCTTACAACACACAATCGTTTAACCCAATGAATGCTGCTTATTTAAGCAAGATTTGCAACCTTTCTTCTAATAGGCATTAAGAATTCCGAGATAAATCTGAAGAAAATTAAAACGTGGCATGTCTACGAGACAAAGTGTATCTAACCTCCACCCCGCTCCCAAGCTTTCCTCGTCCTCATTACAGTGCCAAACCTCTAGCCCCGGGCTGCACCCTTTGCAAGATCCCGAAAGACGATAAGATACTGCGATGGTCCCAAACAGTGCATTTTACCAAATTCCTTTTGTGGACAGACTAACCTGGGTGACTCTCCTCCGAAGAAGAGTAACATTTTTGGTTGTGGTAGGACGAAGTCGCATGTGGGTGAATAACAAAGGACAGTGCGAGTACAATACCATTTCTCAATATATAGGAAGTAGATAGGGAATACGAGATGAGGTACGAAAGAATCCAAGGTCAGATCACATCCCTGGAACATAGACATATAATGTGTGGTTCCCAATATTCTTATTTGCAATATAAGTATACAACAGACAACGCTTATACTCGACACCTTAGCTAAACACAGATCTCTTAAACAAGGCATTGTCAAATTAACCTGGAAGATGAAACCCACATGGCAGAAGGCAATATGAGGTTTGCGAATCTTTGGCAGTTTATCAAACGATTAAATGACGCTTTATTCATATCATGATTTTATTGGTCCTTATAGCGCTAGTATCACTACTAATAAGTTTATAATAAAGGATAAAACCAAAAACCCAATCCAGTTACTGTTCTGTCACTTTAGTTTTCATCTAAACTGTGAAATAATTCAAGTTTCAATGAAGCTGCTGGACTAAAAGCTTCTGTTCGTGGACCAATGCACTTACCAAACACATTGTGAAACTTCAGAGACATCTATGGCCCAATGAGCAACTACTGCTTGTCCGTTGATAGAGAAAACTGCTTGCCATTTCATGCTTGTAGTTATTGGTCAAACGCCTACCATGGAGAGATTCTTTAACAAATGTAACAAGCATACTGTAAAATAACAATACTAAACTTAGAAAGAAGTTATAGAACAAGAGTTTCCATTTGCGGAGAAACACATTCGTTAGCCACGATGCAAAGCTCCCTAGTGCCATCTGTATGCCCAGTGCGTACTACTGCTTTTCCGTTTATGGAGGAAACATTTGTTAATAATAACTTGTGCTCGAAGAACAAAATATTGAAAGAATGCGGGATGCGAAATAATAATGCGAAGCTTACTTTAGGAGGAGAAAAAAAAGATATGCTCCAAAAATGCTAGGCGCCGGAGGGATTCGAACCCTCGACCTTCTGTTTACAAGACAGACGCTATAACCACTTAGCTACGACGCCAGTTGTTGAAATGTGCCTCAAGAAAGTATATATTGTTAGCATAGCGGATAGAAATACTGTGAGCTCTTCGGGAGTTACCATGGTTCGCTCGCAAGATGGCACTGGTGTCGCGGTCGCTTTAGGTTAGTTCACCAATGCATGGTGAAAATGGGTTTCATATTATCAGTTAGCATTTTAAATACCTAAAATCGTAAGCAGGAATATTGGAAATACTGTTTTGAAACATCGTCTTTCCTTGACACATAATATAGGATGGTATTTTAGAATAATGGGTTTATAATTAACGAAGAACAGTGGGAAACATCTGCTTACATGATTTTACGCTGAAAAATTAAACCATAATGCAAATTATGTATTTCTTAAGCATTGTATCTAGAACCAGCTTTTGTTTTTTACTTAATTTAAATTGCGTTTATGATCGCAACAATTACTAGCGAATTTCTTTCCTACTATTTTTAATTTAGCCCTCTCTTTAGATAGCAGGATTTTAGTTCTAACTAAATTTCTATTGAGGTTTCTAATTCTTTTCTTCAGTGTAGCAATTTCATTATTTACACTTGTGTTTGTGACCTTGGAGGAATTAGAACTGTTTTCTGTGAATTCCTCATTGTTGAAGGACGGCGCGTTTGAAATAAGAACTGGTTGACTGGATCCTGCATCTGGTAATTTACTGATTGTTGAATATTGCTTTTTCAGTAATTTTTTGTCTCTGTTTTTGTGGAGATTTTCGGGATTTATGCACTGTAGTTAAGTACCTGGGTAAATTAGGAAATATACAGGGAATTGCCCCTGGCTTTAACCGCCATTTAATTCTAGGGATTTCAACTAGTTTTCCATGCACAAGGAATGAATCAACTTTCACTAAAAAGTCCTCTGGAAAATGTTTGTCACAAATACTAGATTTAACAGATAATTTAGTGTCTTTCTTAGGAATAGACTTTTCCCATTTCTAAAACAGATTTTTATCTTTAGGAGGAGTAAAAAAATGTCTAGCTTCTGAGCATGTTGTGTATCCTGAACGACACCCGGGTACAAAACAAGTTGGCATTTTTAATCAATTATGGATGTTGCTTGAAACTTACGTTTTGAAGAACACACACATTTATGCACATAATTAGAAGCAATTTCACAAGTTATGTACCTAATTACTCACAACACACAACGCATACGTATAAAATTGGTTGTACTTCCGAATCACATACTAGGCAGTTCGGTCGCATTTTAAGGCGACTGCGATCGCCACGCTGCAGTTTCGGTCAGTTGCCACGGGACCACGGATCATGCAATGAACTAGCGGGAGAGCTCACACTTTCTCTTCTATCCGCTATGTTGTTAGTTCAAGCCATGCTTAAACGCACTAGAATTATTCCTGTGTAGAGAAAGTGATAGTCTACCACGTTCTTTTGAATAAGTATAAATTGACTCCCAAAATGTAATTAACCCTTTACGAGCATATATGGGCGACCTGTGCGGACCCTGACGACCGAAAACCCATATATGGATTTGGAGTCATAGAGCTATTGTGATCGGCTCCTCTCGCTCAAATAATTCATAGATACTGCCAATACATGGCAGTAATTTTCTTTCAGATGTTTGTGACCAGTTCATCACCGATTTTCCATATTTAATAATTTCTGTCGTAGTTTTCAGTAGTGTAGGAATAAACAGTGCGGTGATTGCATCCAGTAAGCGAGAGTTTATTTCGTTTTTTGACGGAATGGCGAGAAAGAAAGGGTTGACGGTGCAAGAAATTGTAGAATTGTTGAACAAAAGTGATAGTAAGTTATAGAATTTTGTGCTCAGTGATGACGAGAGTGTTATATGCGAGAATTCGTGTGCAAGTGCAAGTGAGAGCGAGAGTGACATAAGTGACTCTGCAGACAGCTGTACTCCTAGCTGGAAGAGGTGAGTAATATTGACCCTGGCCCTACATCTAGTATCCCAGTGCACAATATCCAGCAGGGACCAATACTTCTCATTTTGATGAGAATACGCTGCCAGCAGAATTTTTCGGCCTTTTTTTTTTATGACGAAATTATCGAAATAATTGCAGTGGAGACGTATTGAGGGAAACCGAAAAAAAAATAGAAAGAGAAACACAGGCGACATCACCAACGAAAAAAGCCAGAATTGCTTCTTGGAAGCTCTCATATATTGACAATATAAAAGCACTGAGACAGTATTATCTCAATAGTATTGAGGTAAACAAGTCGCTATGAAAATCATATGCACATTTTAGATACTCTGCCCTAGCTAGGTGTAACTGCACATTTCTATCAAAACTTTTATAATTTGTTATCATCATTACCGTTATAATTACAAATGGAAGTATTAAATGACATAATGTGACACCATTTAGTTCCTGAAGCACTGCTAGTTTATTTGTGAATACCTATATGTGCGAACTACACTGTAGAAAATGGAGAAGTGCTACTTATGCGTTATTGTAACAACATTTTTACCCTGAGTAACAAAACTTCACTCGTGGAGGACAGTTATGATCCAATTCAACAAAAAGCAAGGTATACTATGTGTTTTAGTACATTTGAACAGTTTTATATAGTTTTAACTGTATTTAATAGAGTTTCATACTTTAGCAAAATTGCCTTCCGCTCAGAGCCATAGAACACGTCCGCTCGGGAAGGGTTAAACTTTCAGTGTATATCTATTTGATGCACGCTATTAACGTATATATTTTCATTTTCTCTACTACGTGCAGTGAGCATGCGTGTGTGCGTGTGCATGGGCTGTATGTGCTTATGACCAACGTAACGAAGGGTCGGTTAAAAGCCAAAGCTGGTATTTTAAGTTTAATACCTTTCAAAGATGCAACATGAACATTCTGAGGAAAAGTCCTTCAAGTTAAATTATACTAACATGGACATTTTTTCCAAAACTTCGATTTTCTCTAGTTACCTTGGTTTGCAGGATGTACCGGTTCTTTCCCTGGTTTCATTATACATACCACCCGTGCCCTTTGCTTTACTCGCGTGGGAAGTGACAAAAGGCAAGACACAGATGGAAGACCTTTGTCAGAAAGAGTACGGCCTTGAATGGAAGGTGGCGGAGCATGTCGGGGGTTAGCCCGTCAGGCCCCGCGGCCTTTTTGTTGTTGAGACGCCGGAGTGCACCCTAGATTTCGCAGGGTTTTACGATGGGAAGGCGACCCGCCTCCTCGGGTGGTCGTCGAAGGTATCGGCGTACCTGGCGATGGACACGGTTGGACAGATCTAGGTACTGCGGATCATCTCTCGCCTCATAGTCCTCTCCAGGTATTTTGGCAAACACATTTGCTTTTGCTTGGGGCCTTGGCTGCTTAGAATGGGGGAGGTATGTGACCCACCTCAGTCCACATGATGAGGTTCGGAGGTTCAGATCACGCCTGCTAATAGATAACGTTTTTTATTCATTTCTATTTATGTTTTGAGTATCTTCTATCAAATAGTGCTTTCTTTCTGAATGCACCAGAAAGCGACTTTGTATATAAATACAACTTCGAGTGTTTATGTAATTTGTGTGTGCGCACTGTATTTTGTAAAGCCCCAGAACAGCTTATTGGCTTTCTTGTGTATGGACGAATACCTCCAAATAGTAAAATATTTGTAATGAGTCCTTATGTTTTTAAGTTATAACTGTAATTTTATTAAGTCTTTACTTGTGGTATTCATTGAACCAGATTCTAAAAGCTTAACGCTTTGTGTTTTCATGTGTTCTCTCTAAATCCTGGTCCTCCGGATCGAGGAAATCTCCGAATCCTGGGCCCCCCAGGGGACCTGTGAGCCCACAGGGGGAGGGGAACCGGTATACCTACCGCCATCGAAGAATTCAAATCTGTCGTCGTTAGAGACCCTGCGCTCTGTCATCTAACCTAACTCCACCCTACAGGGGAAGAGCACAAGCACAAAAGATTTCAAGGTGCTAAGTCCCCTCTCGGAACCTTGCCTGTCTATCTGACTATCCGCCAGGCAGTCTATCAGCCTATCTGTCTGTCCGTGTGTCCGTCGTTTGGCATTTTCGGTTTCTAAATAATTGTCACATAAATATTATATAGACACCCGTGAATCACTTGGGACAAATATTTTTCACGACCCGCTATTTTTAAATGTCCAACATGTTGAAATCACCCGTGCGCTTCATTTTAACCACGCTGTGATGCACCTCACTGCTGCTTTTCTTTTTCTCTGTTATGCATTTTGTATGAAATTTATTCCTTACATTCCAGCTTTGCTCTGATTTACCTATGTGTAAATTTTTATACTTTCTCTCAATCTGATATCTAAAGATTTAGACATGCATTTGATGATTGCTTTATTCCTAAGTTCACAAAACAGTAATTTATGCTTTAATAAAAGAAAAGGAATTTTAGCTCTAACAACATCATAAAAACAAAAATTAACTTCTCTGCAAGTAATATCAACTTTAGTCAAATTCTTTAATTTATTTTCCATGCATTTTTAGTATCAGAAAATGCCACTAGTAAACTTCTCTGAAAATGTGAAGGCAATTTTAAAAGAATAATTCTTTTTTCTCTGATTAGACTTAGTTATTTCTACTATTATCTGAGAAACTATTAGAGCTAGAACATAGAGCATTGCTCAGTCATTTATTTATTAATAACAAGTGTGCCAATTTTCAAGTGAGCAGATGTAAAATTGGAAAAGTTAGAAAATTCAGTCCCAGTGTCCTTTAACTGCTGACGCGATATAATGCAGATACTGCAGAGATGCATGGAGGAACAATTGTCTGTATGTGGCAAGTCAATTTGCCATTTGAAGACACTGTTCGAAGTTATAGATGTCCATATGTGAATAAGCTACAACTGCACGTAGGTAAAGCACGACAC
Source organism: Tenodera sinensis (assembly GCA_030765045.1). Taxonomy (NCBI): domain Eukaryota; kingdom Metazoa; phylum Arthropoda; class Insecta; order Mantodea; family Mantidae; genus Tenodera; species Tenodera sinensis. Next base: position 204,561,942 of record CM060962.1, on the reverse strand, counting down.
CACTCCATGCGCGGAAATGTAAACAGGTACACACACCTCCTCCTTGCTATATATACGCTACCTGTGAATGCCTCCCAAACCTGGGGGACGGCACAAATGGAAGTGAGTGTACAAGTTTACTAAACCAGCTGGTAATGTATGGTGCTCTTTGCTTCCTAGAATGAGAATACATTGTTGCTTTCCCTCCGTTTTTCTACCAATAATTCCTACACATTGATATCATGCGTATTTATATTCAATGAATGAATACTGCCTAAAAACTGTCCCGTAAAGAGCAAAGGCCTCCTGCAAGAGGAGCACTTTTAGGAGTTTCCCGGTGTGAGCAATAATTCCACGTGGATACAATGGGCACTGCAACCTAACTTATTTATTAGCACGTTCTTAATTTAAAATGAGTTCTATTCTTGAGATTTTGTTCCACAACTTTATTTTAGCTAACAATAAATTCTTTCTTTAACGAATTTATTCCATACGTAAATTACGCTTTCTTCTTCTTCTTCTTCTTCTTCTTCTTCTTCTTCTTCTTCTTCTTCTTCTTCTTCTTCTTCTTCTTGTCCTCCTCCTTCCCCTTCTTCTTCTTCATCATCTTCTTCTTCTTCTTCATCTTCTTCTTCTCCTCCTTCTCCTCCTTCTTCTTCTACTTCTTCTTCTTCTTCTTCTTCTTCTTCTTCTTCTTCTTCTTCTTCTTCTTCTTCTTCTCCTCCTCCTCCTCCTGCGCCTCCTCCTCCTCCTTCTTCTTCTTCTTCTTCTTCTTCTTCTTCTTCTTCTTCTTCTCCTTGTGCTTCTCCTCCTTCCCCTTCTTCTTCATCTTCTTCTTCATCATCATCATCATCATCTTCTTCTTCTTCTTCTCCTTCTTCTTCTCCTTGTCCTCCTCCTTCTTCTTCTGCTTGTTCTTCTTCTTCTTCGTCTTCTTCTCCTTCTTCTTTTTCTTCTTCCCTGTTTGCCTCTGTCTCGCTCTCTCTCTCTCTCTCTCTCTCTCTCTCTCTCTCTCTCTCTCTCACACACACACTTTAAACAACGATACTGGCAATTAATTTATAACAAACACCATTCCAAGTGCTTATTGTAATACCTACAATATTATGTTTCTCCTTAATTACACAGGAATATGTTACCAGTTCCTACTTTTTTTTCTAAAGACATTTTGTGTGTAAATTTACCGCTGGAAATTATCTATTTTATTTTATTAATTACATGTTTACTTTCATCATAAACATATGTGCACTTTTATGCAACATTAACAATTAATACACTTTAGTTAAGAATTTTCTATAGTTAGCGTTTTATTGTGTTAGTGTATCGTTGTGTTGTGTCGTTCTTATGGCGAGGGTTTAGTTTTCTTGTCTTCTTTGTGTTTGTTTTTTCTTCTTCACCTACAAATCTAACAGCAGTAGCTATACTCATGCTGTACTTGCTTTAGATTTATCATCTTCTTTACACGTCTGAGTGATTATATGTTATATCTTCCTAGAGGTTGGTTGCTTATTTCATCCACTTATTGAAAAGTGTACTGTCCAAGTAAGTTAGAAACTTTGTACTGTCCATCCTATGATATTTCCGTTCGTGCAGACTTCTCATTTGCTTTGAATATCTGCAGGATCTTTACCAATAATTTTATTTATCACCTATCTTTGGATTCAATTTAATTTTTCGCCTATTTACTTTATTCCTACGCTTTTCAACTTTCTTGAGAGACTTCTCATATGCAACCTTACATTTCTGGTACAATGATAATTCTTCTCATGACGCTATAGTGTCCGGTAAATCTGTTATTTATAGTTTGGTCTTTCGCTCAACATTCATTCTGTTGGAGTACATTCTATTGTGGGACTTTTAGTATGGTCAATCATGCCTTTAATTAGTTGTATGTACTGGAACCATGATTTTTTTTCCTGAAACATCTAATTCGAAGATAAATTCCTATCTCTTTCATACCACGTTCACATGGGTTCCCTTGTGGGTAGTATGCAACTGAATGATACCTACAGTTTTATTTGTTCGTGGTGCGAAGTTTCAGTAAATAGTTTACTTATCTGCACGGTGCAGCAGAACATTTCTGATAAGATTGCAGCAATTCCAACCGTCCAACTTCGACTTCCCTTCCACAACTCGCTGACCAGGTCTGAAAGTTGTCAAGAGATGAATGGTGGTCGTTTTCAACCTCTGCTATAAGCAGGTTAGCGAAACATCTCCATTCCTTAGTGGTGTTTCTTTGTAACCTGAAACTCTGTTCCCCGGGCCACATTTATTTGCACCGCCCTATATAATTCTTTATGATTTTTTGCTAAGCATGTTTTGTTGTTTATTTTTCTTTGTTTCTCTGGAAATTTAATTTCAGATCCTCACATCGTTATGTGGACTGGCTAGTGTTTCGGAAGTCTGCTCTTCTTGCAATATCCGCGACAGAGGTCACTGAAAATGTGTTCCTTACTAGAGAGTGAGTGAGTGAGTATTGTTTAAGGGCCCGTCGACAGCTAGGTCATTAGGGCCCTCCTTACTAGAGATGTGTCTTAACTCTACATTGTGGGAATCTCAGGTATTTAGTGTGAAATGTCTGAGTTTTTAGTTTACGTGTTTGTATGAAACATAAACTAATATGATCTGTATATACAATATTAAATATATTCATGCCTATGACCTCAAAATTGTGTTCGTAAACATTAAAACTTCCAAGTTTCTTACTGAATACAGATATGTTTCTTGCAAGTATCTTCCTCAGCTGTAATTTTTATTGGAAACCAGGTTTTTAAGTCCTCTACTTCTGTTCTATAGATTCCCTAGTGATGCTAGCTTTGAATTGGCCTTCATTGCTCTGGGCTTTGCTGTTTGATATTGTATTGGGAGTATTTCTATAATCTCTAACGTAAGATGCACAATGTATTTCGTCGCAGGATACTTTATGACAGAGGTAACTGACATTCGATGGCAGAATTTAATTAATTAGCATTATATAATATTTATAGATATTTATATACTTGACGAAGAATCGCTCGTTATCGTGTATCGTTTGCTCGCAATCATCTATGCGGCATGATTTACCTATTGCAGGTTTCTCTTGTTATTGTAAGGGAAATATTACGTCCTTATCTACATCTTTCACTGATATGCTTCGCTCATCAAAGTCTAGCTTAGCTCGCCACTGAGATAGGGGATCACATTCTAATGTCATTTCTGCTTGTAGTCTAGCCACTACCAATGAAAGTGTATCATACTGACATTCATCTATTTCCGCGTTTAACATCACTTGGTATTATTGATGAGTTCTTTATGTTCTTCGATTCCTACAGAACAGTACACATTACAAATTAGTGGACATTTTAAGTGCCTGTTTGACTAGTATAAATCCATAAAGCATTTCTCGCTGCATACGGATGTGGATGCACCGATATCTTTAATTACGTTACGAACTGAGTAATTTATCTCAACTTCTATTTGCGGCGGATTTAATGCTTCTATGTGTTATACAGTTATAACTAGACTTCGGATATTTAGGCTTTTACCTATTGTTTTCCTTTACAGCCTATTGAGCCTAACATAGATAATTACACATATAATTGACCTAAAACGCTATTAACCGACTTTCATAGTGCCTATAGGCATCTATTTCAGCATAAAGACCTATTTCTGCCTTTTGGTGCCTTCAAATGCCCTTTTTAAAATTCACATGAATTTATTCAGTGCACTGTTGTATTCAATAATTATTAAATAAACAACAAACCTTTCCCTGACTGGATACCTATTTGATTTCTGTTTGATAAAATGCGGCGTGGTGCCGTTTTTAAAAGACAGCGCAACAACAAATAAAGCAACAATTAGTGAAATTTGAAGGTGCCGCATGCGAAATCGGAACTTGGGCAATGGCATACAATACAAGAACAACAATTGGCCTACATCTGGTTCTCAGAAAGTTATTGGAAAATAATGTGAAGTGTCGATTCGTGCACATATAACTATACTAACCCTTCTGTCCTCCTTAAAAATAGTACACTCTTGGTCCTAGAGATCATAATGACCCGTTGAAGAAAATCCTAACAATTGGGGAAACATTTCATGTTATTAAGTTATTTTTCGCTTAACTCAGGTAAATTATTATTAGACATTATTATTATTATTATTATTATTATTATTATTATTATTATTATTATTATTATTATTATTATTATTATTATTATTATTATTATTATTATTATTATTATTATTATTATTATTATTATTATTATTATTATTATTATTATTATTATTATTATTATTATTATTATTATTATTATTATTATTATTATTATTATTATTATTATTATTATTATTATTATTATTATTATTATTATAATTATTATTATTATTATTATTATTATTATTATTATTATTATTATTATTATTATTATTATTTATTATTATTATTATTATTATTATTATTATTATTATTATTATTATTATTATTATTATTATTATTATTATTATTAATATTATTAATATTATTATTATTATTATTATTATTATTATTATTATTATTAATTATTATTATTAATTATTATTATTATTATTATTATTATTATTATTATTATTATTATTATTATTATTATTATTATTATTATTATTATTATTATTATTATTATTATTATTATTATTATTATTATTATTATTATTATTATTATTATTATTATTATTATTATTATTATTATTATTATGTAATGTAACTTCGGCATTGATCGAAATACAGGCAGAGAGACCGCTTCTTTGATCTATTAAGAAGCTGTTTCTTTTTTCTCAATCTCCCCAAAAGGGTGATTTTTCTCTTGAGAAGTGCTTGACTCAAAATATAGGACGTAAAAAAATTGTCAGATGAACATTCTGTCCTCTTAGCTCATAAATCAGATCCATAATAACATGCATATCTTGGTTTTTCTCATATACCTACTGATGGTTTCCCTGTGGAAATTTTGTGCTTGTAGAACATATGAAGAAGCACTGTCACACAGTGTCCATATATTTATTCCATATTTGGCTGGTTTACTTTCAGCATGTTTGAAAGGACAGCGACCTCTGAAACCCAGCAGTTGCCCATCAACAGTTATATTTGATCCAGCATTGTATAATTTGCAAGTATTTCCACCTACTGTCCTCTTTAGTCCCTTGAAAATAATACCATAATAATAATTCATAACAATAAGAAAAGTATTAATATTCAGATAATAATGAAAATCATAATACTAAACCTAATTAAAATAAAGATGATGATGATTAATATGATACTAATAGGAGTAAAACTGAAGAGGATAATAATAATAACTACAAAAAATAAGAATAACTAGGAATAATAAAACTAATCGGTAATAATAGTAAAAGTAATAATAATAATAATAATAATAATAATAATAATAATAATAATAATAATAATAATAATAATAATAATAATAATAATAATAATAATAATAATAATAATAATAATAATAATAGTAATAACAGTAGTAACAGTAATAATAATACTAATAATATTAATAATAATAATAACAATAATAACAGTAATAATAATAACAATAATAATAATAATAATAATAATAATAATAATAATAATAATAATAATAATAATAATAATAATAATAATAATAATAATAATAATAATAATAATAATAATAATAATAATAATAATAATAACAACAACAATAACATACCACAATAACATTCATAAGAAACGAAGAAAGGCCAATGAAACATTACCTGCTCTCATGCTTGCACTTTACAATCTGCAGTTCAAAAGTTAGACAATAGCACCATATACAGAAGTGAGTTTACTCCCTGGAAAATGAAGATCCTGTAAGTAAAGTGACCTTTGAGGCTGTTTGTACTGTTATTCTGTATATTACCACACACTAGTCCAACTGCCTTCTGCTGCACGTCTGCTGAAAGGCAGTAACGCCACTGCACTGTCTTGCGCCGTGGAGTTCGGCAACTTGTTTAATGCACGAAGGTTAACTACTTTCGGCGGGGCGGCTGTAGTAGCCCACCTGGTATAATCTATGTGGAGGAAGTGTTGTATTTTATCCAAAAATTCGGTACCAAGATTTCTTCAGAGCTATGCATCTATCCTGGCCGCACTTAAGGTCGGAAAGAGAGAGAGAGAGAGAGAGAGAGAGGGGGGGGGGGGGGAAGAGAGACACTTATGTCCATCATCTTTCAAGCATGCATCACGTTGTCCCGTCCTAAGGTACGTTTTCTGTTGAAAACATTTCGACTTCTATTTCTTTTGCCAGAAAAAAACGGAAACAAAGACTGCGTATAAAACTATCTTCAGATGTAGAGATTAATCAGATGTATAACTGGAATCTTTTATGTGTGTCCAGAACCTGTGGAGCTCTTTATTATGACTGAAGTTTCTATAACAACGAAATGGTCAGAAACAAACAGGAGAAATGCAAATCTCGTTAAAGTATTCAATTTATGGCAAAAAAAAAAAAAAATGTTTAATCATTTTCGAGATATTGCTATCAATTTGATTTCTTCACTATTTTTTCACCCATTACTTGAATGCTAAGTCACCATTCCTTTGTTTCTTGCCTGCTCATGCTAAGGGCATGCAGTATTAAATCCAGTATACAACGATATATTGTTTTCTTAATCCATTTGGCCACAGTTATGTGTTTAACCGTTTAATCTCCAATGTTGGTTTTTTGGGAACATGTGTTTGTTATTTTTTAAAATAAATGTAATTTAAAATGGGAGATAAACTGGAATGTTATGTTTCTATAACACCAGCGTCAACGTCTTTTGAATTCGGCTGAGTGATTTCTTTTTCTTTTTTTTTTTCCCCCCTTTTTTTTCCTTTTTTTTTTAATAATTTAGTACTCAACAACCCCTAGCATTGGCTGGCCTCGTGGCGCAGTTGGTAGAGCACCTGCCTGCTGAGCTAAGGGTCCCGTGTTCTATTCGTGGCAGGGGGGTAGGAATTTTTCTCCAGCCAAGATTATTCCTCATCCTTCCCTGAGTCTGGAAGTATGAATGAAAGTGTGAATGTGTGGGTGAATTAACTGTATAAAAACCTCACTGTTAAACGGGTAAAACCAATAGTCAAGGCCACCGATATGACCTCTGCAGTTAAAGGCAGAATATAAATGGAACAATAAAAAAAAAAAAAAAAAAAAAAAAAAAAAAAAAAAAAAAAAAAAAAAAAAAAACCTAGGATTTCACAAAATCTGTAAAGTTATCGTAATTCTTATATTAATGGCAGTTGGGCATTGCTATATGGTTTTCTTTTTATATTGATTTTAATTGCAGGCGCAAGTGTATGCCTAGTATACAGGAACAGCTATTATTTGTAAAGCAATCGATGTGTTCAATAAACGAAATATGATTTGGATATCCCCTATTGGGAACGTTGGACTAATAGATACACCAAATTCTCTCTTAGTATAACTCCGTCAGATAATGCAATAAACACAGCTTTCATGTATTCTCTATTAGCCTAGCTGCTTCCTTCGTTATAAAAGTAGGTCCATTTGGTATGAAAAAGGCTTTTGTGACACTGTTTTCAACTTTTCAACTTTGAAAGTCGCATATCCTCCCTAAATATGACCTTACCCTAAATTTGACAATACTCTTGTATTGTGGTGGGAAAGTGATGCTATAAGCTGAGAATATAGTTTGAGAAGCAGATCAAGTTTTAGTGCTAAGTTTTATATAGCTATCTCATCAATAATTTTTCTCTCATCAGTATGTTATCATTTTGGAGGAACGAAAGTGCATAATGGATACTAAAATACTTTTTCCAATACTTGATACGTAAGTTAATCATTGCTAACACATATTTGGTAGTGTAAGCTAAATTTACAATTCATTTATCAATTCCCATGGCAAGAAGGCTAAAACTGGTCTTTAATACTTACGGTACCAGTAGGAAATGACATCACACCCAACATCGTACTAACTGGTAAATATCTGAACTACAAATATGCACTTGTTTACACTAAAATTTGTGCCTTGATATGCTTAGGCGTTAAATCTTCAACGTTACCTTCTTAGAAACATCTGTACTTTTTAAAATAATAATGTTTTTGTAAAAATTTAATAGGTACTCAGTTTATAAGCATGGACCAGGCTGTTCCAAATCCACGAGTTTGAGTATGAGCAACATTGTGCGGAGTACGGCTGTAGAGGGAGTGGCGGTGAAGGATGATAGCCAACATGTCACAGGGCGAAGGTCATAGCAGCCCCACTCGTTCCCCGTTCCCTAGACCAGAACTGTGCTGCATGTTGCAGGATTACTCACGCAAGGCGGCGAGTATGCTGCTGCTCACTGGCGAGCACCTCAAGTCAAACACATTGGCACAGACTGTACAAACAAGTTTAAAAAGAAATCGCTGGGGTATTAATATGGTCAATCGTTAAAGGCTTAACAGGAAATGAGCAGGAAAAAATAGACCATTCAATAAATAATTAGTAGAACAGCTATGAAAGTAAATTCTAGTGAGTACAGAAACTCCTGTGATTATAACATATTAGAGATATTTCCCCTCTTTTTATTTTCTCTATTAGGTATAGTAAGTAGGGGAAGTATTGCATTCCACCAAGAACTTCGATATCGAGATTTCACCGGAAATATATGCTTTGAGGCCCCCTGAATCCAAAATGAGCATTTTTAGAAAAAAGATACGCGCGCGCGCGCGTGTGTGTGTGGGATGTGTGTGTGTGTGTGTGTGTGTGTGTGTGTGTGTGTGTGTGTGAACAGCATAACTCAAAAACGAAAAGTTGGTCAAAAACCAAAGTTAGTATTTAAGTTGAATATGTTTCCAGTATGCAACACAAACATTTTGAAGAAGATTCCTCCACCCTAAACCACTCTTTACATGGAACATGTTTCGAACATTTTGATTTCCTCGAAAATGGCTCTAATCTTATATATTTAAACGAGCAATTCTTGTATATATATTTATTCCGAGCAACTTGGATACGGCTCTAACGATTTCGATCAAAATTTGTATTCAGGTGGAGTTTTGCTTTTTAAGTTCATCTATATAGGTGTAATACCCGAAAAAACGCGATTTTACATAAAAATAACATTTTGTAATCCCGCTTCTACTGCGCAATTCTTGTATATATATTCCCGGTATTTCAGAAACGGCTCTAAAAATTTGGTTAAATTTTTGTATACATGCATACTACATTCAGTGTTTTCTCTACTCACTTTCAGGTAACACATTCACATATCTTTCTCTACTCAGTCTTCTATAAACCACGCGATTTTGCACCAAAAAACACTTTTATCCCCACTTTTAAAATAAGTCATACCATGTTCTGTATGTTTGAAACAGAAGTGCTATTACATTCGCACTGTTTTCTCCTCTCACTATTAGGTACACATTCAGATCTCTTTCTCTACTCACTCTTCTGTAAACAATTTTCCATAAAAAGCGTGATTTTGCACCAAAAAACCCTTTTATCCTCACTTTTAAAATAAGTCCAACCATGTTCTGTATGTTTGAAACAGAAGTGCTATTACATTCACACTGTTTTCTCCTCTCACTATTAGGTGATACATTCACACCTCTTTCTCTACTCACTTTTCTAGAAATAAGTCATGCAATTTTCTGTATTTTTGAAATAGAGATGCTGCATATTACATTCACAGTGGTTTTTCTACTTACTTTTAGGTATCACATTTACATCTCATTCTCTACTCAGTCTTCTATAAACAATTTTCCATAAACAACGTGATTTTGCACCAAAAACACTTTTATCCCCACTTTCAAAATTAGTCATACCATGTTCTGTATGTTTTAAATAGAAATGCTATTACATTCACACTGTTTTCTGCTTTCACTATTAGGTAACACATTCACACCTCTTTCTCTATTGTTCTGCAAAGAAGTCATGCAATTTTCTGTATTTTTGAAATAGAAATGCTACATATTATATTCATACTGTTTTCTCTACTCACTCTTAGGTAACACATTCACGTCTCTCTCTACTCACTCTTCTAAAGTCATGCAATTTTCTGTGTGTTTGAAATAGAGATGTTGCATATTACTTTCACAACGGTTTCTCTACTCACTTTTAGGTGGCACATTCACATCTCTTTCTCTACACAGTCTTCTACAAACAATTCATATCATCTATACAACTTGAATGTTTGTGTATATCTAACTGTTAATCTCGAAAACCGCTTAACCGATCACCGCAAAATTCGGCACGTATCTATATGTATTTTTTTCATGGAGAGTTTTTGTGGTAACAATTTTACTACACAATATATTACTTTCAAATGGTTTTCTACTCGCTTTTCTTTAACGTAGCGCATTCATGTATCCTCTGTTTGCCCTTCAACATACAATTCATATAATATTCTAGGATTGAAATATAAATGCAGCGTATTACATTCACACCATTTCCTCTACTAATTCTTCCTTTACGAGCAACAATCAGTCTTCTTTCGCTATTCGCCCTTCAACATATAATTCATACAATTTGCTATATGTTTGAAACAAATTCAACGTATTACATTGATACTACTTTCTCTACTCACTTTTGTTTTACGTAACAATTCACATGTTATTCCCTATGGTTTATCAACTTCATACATACCAAGGCCTATACATATCTTATATTGAAGAGTGATTAAATTCCAAAACAGGTTGACTGATCACCATGAAAATTGACATATCTAATTTGTTTCATGGTGGAGGTTTTTATGCAATCCATTTTACCACGCAATGTATTACGTTCACATGGTTTTCTCTACTCCCTTTTCTTTTACCTAACATACTACTCCCTCTTCTGCAAATAATCCATACATTTTTCGATACACTTGAAATATAAGTGCAACGTATAACATTCACATGGTTTTTCTACTCATTTTTCTTTAGTAAAACACAATCACATTTCTTTCACTACTCCCGCTTCGACGAAAAATTCGTACAATTTTCTATATGTTTGAAACATAAATGCGTAGTACAGTCAAATGGCTTTATCAACCAGCTTTTCTTTGTGTAGTATTTGTTGTTCTTCAACATTGCTTTTGCTTAGTGTCGCTCCGATGTTTTAATAAGAAATAAAGAAATAGTTAAAAAAGTAAAGGAATCACAATTTGTGTCCGGAGTGCGACGAAGAGTACGATATGGAACAGTTGATAAAACAAATGTTAGCCAAGATGGACATAATGGGAAATGAAATGAATTTCGGAACGCGGCACAGGAAACAAATATGAAAACCGAATTGGAAAAATGTAAACTACGGAATAGAAAATATGGGATCAAAAAATGGAAGGCAAATTGAAAATGTAAACTCCGAAACGGAAAAGATGAAGACGGGAATTCCAATATGAAGACAGGTCTATCGAAGAATACTAACGAGCGACTGGTCGGGGTTAAGGAAACCATGGAAGAACTTGACGGAAGTATGAAGGACCTTGGCCAACGTGTTAACGTCCTGTAGTCAATCACAGCAGCAAAGAACTGAACTCCATAAGGGAACAAATGCTCGACGAAAACCTCAAACTGGGTGGATATCTATGGGGGAGGCCTGCTTTCAGCAGTACACGTTTTACAGCTGAAATGATGGTGTTATGCAATATTTTTATGTATTTCTTTATCTCTTGTATCTCAGACATTACTCTTAACAATTGCGACAAGTAGTTTTATTTAGTTAACGTTTTGCCTTTCAGGTTTGTCTAAATAAGTATCTTCTCCCACAAAAAACAAGATTTCACAAAAACAGAGGCCAGAAACGCCGAGCGAAGCTCGGTCGCTCAGGTACTGATTTTGATTAAAATGCCATATGTTTAGGATATTTTATGCCAAATGAGCTGTATATTTTGAACTTTCTGGCTATAGCCCACGTAGTCCTGTTTACTCTTGGGGACTTTTGCACAACTGGTAAACCGTAAAAGATGGACCAAACCTTACTGTAAAAAAAAAAATGTAGGTCGCGTTAAAACACACAATTTATGTCTGAACGATTTTTTTTTTTTTTTTGAGATATTCGGAGATATTCCTTGTTATTTGTGTGAGCTTTGAAATACTTAAACTTTTCTGAAATGGAAGGTCGCTATTCACGTCTTTATATCTTAGCCGTGCGAAGTGAACGGAATTTCAAACCCTTCATATACCTACAACGTTTCAAATTGAGAAGTTAAAGGTGTACTTTTGGGTGTTCGTGGAGTGATTACTAAATTTACTGTTAATTTGTCCTGACAATTTGAATTGCAATTAAGTGTTTTAGAGGACTTTGGTTCACAAATTATCTGTGATTCTCTGTACATTTTACAAAATCATCTGTATACTACACGAAACTAAATAAGGTAATAAACCATTTTAAAATCGTTCACTGCTCTATTTCCAAATTTTATAATAATTTTGTACATTATTACACTTTTTCTATCAAATATGTTTGCATTATACGATACTTTTATCTTAGCATTCATATTTAAAATTGTCTTTCTCTACAGATCTATTAAGGGACGTGTCTTTATGACAACCCTAAAATAGGACAGCTATGCAACTACTGGATTTTCTCTCATATTCCCCTTGCACCTACAAGAATACTAGTAATAATTTCTGCAGATGTTTATCTGAACTGACATGAAGAAGATAGAGGAGTAAGTGTTTGTAGGAATAGTTAGTACAAGGGTACAGAAAGTCATGTGAATGTAACACATCAGATGTTTTATTTAACGTTGATTTTAACAGCTCGGTGCTGTAGACACGGTGAATGACATGGCCAGAATTATGCTCAAATAAACTCAAAGTGCATCGAAGTGTTATTGGATACTTTCTAATGAAGATAAAATAAACCTTCACCTTAAATCCAGCAAACCATAAAATATGGATGCAGTGAAAACCATGAATGAAGAACTGGTTCTGGCAGCGGTACCAAGCAATCCCCGCTGCGATTATAACGTTTTTCAATAAGAATATAAGAAGAATCGCGTCATTATTGCACTTCAGGATTAATCTCTTGAAAAGATGTCTCATTAAGTATTTATTTACTCACTGACGGTGTGCAGACGCGATGTCACCATGGTCGAAATTACTTATCTGAGATAAATTGTGTTATCGAGACAGCTGTGTTTGGCTAAGATAATAATTATATGGAAACAATGCTTCTATATTGCACGTATTTCAGAAGAAGTAGCTGATCCGATTTCATTCTCTTTGTAGCATGGTTATGCAATGGATATCTGTAGTTCTGACGTTCCAGATTTACGCACACTGCAGGTGATATGACAACTTAAGTGATAGTACCCGATTTATTCGGTTTTGGTCATTCTTTTGCGCATGTCCTCTATAGCTCAACATGTGCACATGAAATAACCCAACAGCGTGCGCATCTGATGCAATTATTTTTTTCAGCTCACTTATCACCTTAAAGAAAGTATTTGGATTCCAGAGTGATCCACTTGAACTTTAAGTTGTATAATTTGAAGGATGCGTATACTTTTGACGTTCGTGTGACGGAAAATGGACAAATTCACTGTTGAACTGCGATCGGTTTTTTACCTGTGTTGCTCCTTACTCTAGCTTTACTCGTCTACGCTAAAACAATATTGATGACCTGTTTGGTTCTTATTCGGAACATGACACGTGCCTAAAGTCAGGGTTACTGGATACTCGTACCTACTGGTGATGGTAGTGCATAAAAACACGTGCTACACTGTGGCATAATATGGCAATAAGCTACCAAGAAGACTAGAACAATATATGTAGCTTCTCATTTGTATCTTTATTATGTTAATATACCTATGTTGTATTTCTAGAAACACCTGTAACAGCGCTTTACGATGGTGAATCACATTCTGATTGGTTGAGTTTAGTGTTTGAAAACAAACTGAATGATAATGAAAGTTATTCCACTTGAATGCTTCCTCGAATTTCCTAAAAGTTATATCCAGATGCATTAAAAATTTCCTACTTTAGGGCAAGTTGTGAAGCGACATATAAATATTTATAATTATGTGGGTGCAAGTGATTTCATCTTCAGATACATATTTTATTTCACAATATTAACATCTGTTTATGAGTTTACGAAGAAACAGTGGCGTGTAGTGGCAATCTATGGCAGATGTGGGCATTCTTGACCATCCGTGTCAGACAACATTAACCCCTGCCTTTCTCTTTTGCTGTTTGAAACACAGAAGCAGACTTCTAACCCAAAACATTGATGCGTACATTTATGAGACAGATTCCACGATAGTTAGTCGGACATTTAAGGAAGCATTGGCTCTTTCATATTTTGTAGCATACAAAAGCCGTGTAATTTACTGTGTGTAAGTATGTAAAAACTGTAATTATTAAGTATAGTTTGTTCATTTTCCTACAAGTTATATAAAATATAAGTATATAGAATAAGACCACAGCCATACGCAATCTAAGTCTTACTAGCAGAGATGGTTGAGAGATTGGTTGTTGATATTCTGAGACGTATAGCAGGGTATGTGTTTATGCACGTTTGTGATAGGTGAGTATTCGGTTCGTTGTAGCTAACGTATTATGTCTAATGCAAGAGCAGCTTTCAATGCCGATTGAATTATAACCCTAACCTAACCTCACCTAACTTCTCTCGCATTACCTAATCTAAGCTCTTTTCTGATTATCCATTCTACCCTATCGCCTAACCTAGCCTAGCTCCTTCTTCGTCTTTTCGCAGTTGAACCTAACTTCTCCCCCAACCTTCTACTCGTTTAACCTGACCTAACCTAACCTAAATTACGTCCTCCTCCTCCTCTATTCGGTTATTTTATCCTACCGTAACCACGCCTAATCTGCGACCTCTTCTACACAGCTATTCTATTCTACCATTACTAGGGCTCGGAAGTTCATGTCCTAAAAAGTACTGAAATATGCATGCAAATATGCTCTTAAAAAGTTGAAAATATGCCAAGAAAATATGCACTATTTAATTAAAACAATGTCCCTTTGCAGTAGACAAGACGAGTTAGTATAAATAATAAATAAAGTCACTATATTCCTTAGAGGTTGAAGCAGAAATGGTCCTGCTGGTAGTATTAACTGCTAAATTGCAGTTCACAACCAACACTTTGCACAAATTTTCAACTGTAAAACATCGTCTGTTGTCTCGCAAAACACTTTTGTAACGTGAAAAACTTCTCTCTACCTCACAAGATGATATCGGGGCATATTTAAATGATGTTAACTGCTTCACAGAGAGAGTCAAGTCTCTTGGTGTGACAGATGGTTTTCTTTCGAGGATGTCTCGAATATCACACATCTGTTTATAACCAGAATTTTTTTGAAATTACATAATTCACTTTCTCTTTCACTTTTTGTCCTACGCTACCAGTAACCAAACTTAGATCACATATTGTTTTTTCAAAGACAGTAACTGATTCATGCAAAGGAGATCCTACAGCTTCCAATGCCATTAAGCCTGTTGGTAAGAAAGAAAAATGGGCAGATTTGAAACTAAGATCCTCTTTTAACCTACTGCCTGACAGAATATTTTGTACAGTTGCTATTAATGAAGCATCTTTCGAGTTCAATGAATTAACAACCTCTTGGACTATTTCTATGTGTTCAGCATAATATAAAACTGTATGGACCCATGTTCCCCATTGAGCTAACACTGGTGCAGGAGCAAGTCGGATGTTAGGTGCTGTTGATCTAAACAACTTCACTTTTTAGGAGATTTAAGAAAAATTCTCTTTGTACCAGACACAAATCTATCTACCAATGGGAAAGCATTACGTATGTCTCAGAAATGCGATGAAGAGCGTGTGCCAAACAAGTTATATGAATTAAGTTAGGAAAAATATCTTTCAGAGTTTTTCCTGATTTTACCATATAAGGACCTACATCAGTAACAAATTACCAGTTGTATTTGATTCCACAACGCCATAGTAATTTCAAAGAGTCCATCACAAACTGGGTCACAGTTACATTGTCAGTGGTCGACAATTCGCACACATTAAGAAGATAAGGTGTAGTCTTTTATTCATTATTTAAAGCACCCACGATTATATTAGCAATAGAACGGCGCTCAGAATCAGGGGTTTCATCAACAGACAACGACGCAAACTGATCCGCTAATTCATTTTGTATATTTGGCAATGTGTTATTGTAACAATGTCCTACCTAAGTCTTACGCAGTGTACTTTCTTCAGGCACATGTTGTCGAGTGTACTTGGCAAGAAAGTTCTTAAATGTCGGATTATTAATTTTGAACAAGGGAACATGGGCAACTAAAAATGCTTGGCATAAGTCATAGGAAAATCCAGTAACCCTACTTCCTAAATACTCTACTAGCTGTTTTTGAGCAGGTTCTTTGTTTGCGAGTTTCCTGATTAAATTCTCCTTATGTTTTGCTGTGTTTATGTGCTGAACTATTTGAAATCTTTTCTCACTCCCTACATTTTTCTCACACGCTCCACAAAACAGTACCCTATTATCTGTAGATATTAAGTCACCCGAAAACCCTTTCTGTAAGTTAATTAATCTAGCATTCGAAGTTGGTTTCATTTCGGCATTTGAAGAGGTTTTTAACATTTTATACGCATAATTTAGTTTGGTGGGACCCAGTTCACAGCACTGCTATGTTTGAAGACTACGACGCAACTACTGGTGGGCAGGCAAGCGATGCTATATCGTGTTGCTCAAAACGTTGACCTGCACTTTATATTTATTAATATAAACCTCTCAGATAACGCACTGATTATTCTCTACGCACATACATGTAATGAAAGGGTGGAAACGGGATTCACTGCATCACATGACTCGGCATTAGTTCTCGCCACCTCGCGAGTTGCATCATCATGTGCAATACTACCAATGTGAAAAATATTATACAGATGGAAAAAATAATAAAAAACCATAAAGATCATTAAAATATGCAATATAGGGGCTATAATATTGAAATATTCGTGAATTACATCATCATATACAAATACCACCAGTATGAAAAATATTATTCAGATGGAAAAAAATAATAAAAGAACCATAAAAATCATTAAAATATGCAATATAGGGGCTATAATATTGAAATCTTCGTGACTTGCATCATCATGCGCAACACTACCAATATGAAAAATACTGTCCAGATGGAAAAAAAAAAAAAAATAAATAAAAAAAATAAAAAACCATAAAAATCATTAAAATATGCAATATAGGGGCTATAATATTGAAATAATATGGATTTATCAAAATCAAGAAAATATGCAGTTATATGCACCATAAAACCATGCCCAAATAACTGAAAATTCCACAATTCGTGCACATAATGTAAAAGCATACATTTTTAACCCCTATGGAAAAACATGCAAATGCATGAACTTCCTAGCCCTAACCATAACTTAACCTAACGAAATCTAAGCTGCTTCCTTCTCTTCTACACTGCTATTCTATCCTATCATAACCTAGCCTAGACTTCATCCGTATAAATCTAGCACATTTCTGTATGATTTGAGTATGTTTCCCAAAAATTTTCGGCATTGTGAGAGTGTTTAGAATCCTTGGAGTGCATACTTTTAGGAATTTTCGGACCATTTCAAGGTAGCTTGGTGCTATTTTAGGTCAGTTGATAGATATTTTAGTTCTTTTCAGGTATTCAGGTTGCTTTTGCGACAGATTTAAACACCTTTCAGGCAATTAAGAGGGTTAGCTATGTATGTCATTTTTATGTATTCTTCAGATGTTTCAAGGTATTTTGATGCTATTTTAGGTCATTTGATAGATACTTTAATAACTTTTTGGCTATTTAGGATGCTATGACGACCTATTTAAACATATTTTAGGCAATTTTGAGAGTTATTTAGCCATTTTGAGACATTTTCGACTCCTTTTACGGCATTTGGTGCTACTTTGGGCCATTTTATACGAGATAGATCGTAGATATTTTAGTTACTTTTTGAGTATTCAGGTTGCTTTTACGACTCATGTAAACGCCTTTCAGGCATTTTGAGCATTACTTAAGATATTCCTATCCATTTTCGAGATGTTTCAAGGCATTTTGATGACAGTTTAAACCCTCTGGAAGATACTTCAGCCAACTTTCAGATATTCTGAGTGACTTTACACATGTTTTAAACATTTTTCAGAGCATTTTAGACGCTTTGATTTTATTTTAGACAATCTGATACTTATTTTAATCACTCTCGTAATATGCTGACTACTTTTATGTTAGCCTTAAGCACTTTCAAGGGTAATGGACATAGTTTTCACGACATCTAGAATACTAAAGCGGGTATTTCAAGTGTTGATTGATCTCTCTACCTGTTTAAAGGCATTTTATAGGTATTTTAAGCACTTGACGGCATTCTAGAAACACACACCGATATTTTGGACGTTTTGAAGGATACGTTAGGAAACATGTGTGTTAGACACTTTTAATGGTGATTTTGAGCACTGATTCAGGCATTTGAGCCTTCTTTGTAGGGATTTTGAGCTATTTTCAGGGCATCAGGCACTGTGGCAAGCATTTCCCGCCGGTTTGAAAGTGTTTTAAGACACCGAGGCAGGTACTTTTTGACACTGCTAGAGCTCTTTTAGATGATTTAAGGATATTTCACTAGCTTTTCTTCAGTAATTACCATCGTTTAGCAGCTGAAGAGTAGTCCAACCTACCCCTACATTTATTACATTAATTACACTAGCCTGCGATAAAATTCGTGCCTCCAAAGTTTGGATGTTTTAGGGTATTTGTAGTATGCTGAAATCAAATTCAAAGCCAGAAAGTTCCTATCACGTACTATTTTTTCATTTTTTTTTCCTTATAGCGTAATTTTCTATGTTTATAGGAACTTATAGCACCATTATATATAGCGCAATGCTTTAAAATGTGTAGTTTTATTATATCAGGATTTGAAAAATATGTATTTGAAATACGTTTAATGTTGTTCATAGTAAAAACTGAAGGCACTGTATGTCTCTTATCTGATAGAGGGTGGGAGCACGTAAGGAATTTGGAGTGAGATAACGTGCTACCTTGTTATTAGTGTATGTCTATTTGTGGGTCTATTGGCCACTTTTTGGTGATAGATGCACCCTTTGTGAACACATACATATCCGGTCTAATTCATCTCACATTTCTTTAGTCTGTGTTTCATCTGGAAACGAAACCACTTTCAGGCTTTATTATGGAGTAGAACGTTGTGGTCTACAAGTCCAATACGAAAGTATTTACCACGTCGCATTGCCCATGTATAAATATTCTAAGCCACTTTTGTTACCTGTAGGTACGTGGGAAATACACGTTGCCTAAGCAGAGGCGTAATATTATAGATTTTGTGAAAATATCATATGTTGCCTACTTTGGAATCAAACTTGGGGCCCAAAGTAAAGCTTGGGCACTGCATAAAGTATGTAGAGTATGCATTGAGGAACTTCGTCATTGGGTCAACGGTAGAAGACCGTCGCTATCTTTTAGAATACCTATGGTTTGGAGAGAGCGGACGAACCAGTAATGACTGCTGCTTCTGTTTGTGTGATGTGAAGCAGTAGCGGTTATTCAAGTGAAGCAGTTGAAGAGGTTTTCACCTGAAAATAGCAGTATTCTATTTTCGTTAATGTTGGCATTATTATTGCCATTCTAACAGTTTAGTCACAAATTTCAACTGCTAGCAGCTGTAGCAGGGTCAGTGACCAACCCTTCTTTTGTTCGGAACTTACAGTCTGGCAGCCGGCAGGGAAAATTGGTGGGACGGCACCCTCAGATCGGTTCCAAGGACAAGTGCATCAGTCAGAGTTACGGAAGAAACTGCTGCACTAAACAGCTTGGTTGCCATGGCAACATGACGTCACGAAACGATGAACCACGGAGAAATAACACGGGCATGCACATGTTTCAGGCAAGCAAGAAATATTTTCACTTGGATAGAGGCACAGAACACGGTAGAGGGGATGGTTTCTGTTTTCGCGCGCTTAGAAGATATTAGTCGTTTACCTCGAGGAAGAGCTGGTGGTAAACTTAAAACGTGGTGTTTTACATAACTGTGAACGGTAGGTATAATTTACGAGTTTGCTACACTCCAGTGCTTTTAATATTTAAATTACGGAATATAAGTGTTTTGTTATGAATCCAGTGAACGATATAGTTTGCAATTTGCTAGAAACCCCATTTTCCAGGTGGAAAGATGAAGACAAGAAGGATGTTTTAAACTTTGGGCGGCCCACTGATATCGTTGATATAGCCCTTAAAAGAGAGGTTAAGAAAATAGGTAAGACTTATAACATTAAATTCAAAAGCTTTTGGCTCGATAACTCTTTTTGGTTATGCAGTAGCCGTAGTTTGCAATCGCTATTCTGCTGGCCTTGTTTACTTTTTAGCAACAAAAGTAACGTGTGAGACAAAGAGAGATTCACAGATTTCATTAATATAACCCGTTCCCTTCACAAGCTCAATGATTCGGCGGGACATTTAAAATGTAAATTACAACTAAACGCTTTTGGAAAAAAAAAAAAAAAAAAAAAATAGCTGACGCTCTTCAAGAAAACAGCCGACTTTTTCATGTGCGTTTCAATGGAAACGTGACATTGGATAGGCTTTTCCTGCAGTTGATCACTAAACCAACATTGTATTTAGGCAAACAAGAGCTTGCATTCTGAGGTCATGATGAGAGTGCGCTTTCGCTAAGTCGGGGAAATTTCAAGGAGCTTGTGTACTTAAAGTCCATTAGAAATCCAAAACCACTATAATAAAATTAAAAGTATATTCAGCGGTGATTCTAAATCTATACAAAATGAGGCGATTGGATGTATTTCGGAATACTTACAGACCTGAAATTAATGTCTCAGATTTTTTCTGTTGAAGTTGACGACACTACAGATATTTGTCAACGGTCTCAGTGCTCTGTCATCGTAAAATACGTGAATACAGAGAGCACATTGGTTGAACGATTATTCGGATTTAATGATGTGAGTGTTGACAGGTCCGCAGAAACATGTTCCTTTTGCTGCATGGTGTTCTTAAATAATTTAATTATGAACGTAAATTAGTTGCACAATGTTACGATGGAGCGAGTGTTATGTCAGGACATTTGAATGGACTTAAAAAAAGAATCAAGAACAATCCTCCTTCGGCAGTTTTTGTACATTGTTTGGCTCACGGTTTAAATCTGATTTTAAAACAAAGCTGTATATATTTGCATCCGCCATGTTTATTTCTCTCGCTTACTACGCGAACTGTCATATGTATTGGACCAAAATGAATCATAGTGTGACAGTTTCTTGTGTGTACAGCTCCATTGGATACAAAAAGTTTGGTAAAAAATGTTGGACCGTGGTACACCGTCTTTGCATTGTATTTTCAGCATGCTTAAGTGAACTTCTTCACCTATTTTGTAAGGCACGAGCCGCCACTGTTGTGAAGAGGCATTATTCTAAAAACAAAAGGCAAATTATGTCTCCAGTCGTACAGTCAGCCATTTTATCTGTGCCACATGGGCCTGATGTACCAATCTCTGTGCGACCAGAAAATCTTGAACAGTTTTCATCTGAATCTGATGAAGAAGAGGGGGAAATTATGTAGGGTGACAGTTACTATATACCAGAATAGTCTGCTTAATGAAACAGTTTGTGAAGGCTTTAAATAAGGAAAGAGTCTGCTTCAAGAATAGGTATATGTGAGAAATTTCCTCTTCTCTCTGAATCAAAATTAAAAGAAGGTAAATTTAATGATCGCGATACAAGAAAATTGATTTCTGATGCAGCATTCAAAAACACTATGGATGAAAAGGAGAAAACAGCATGGATATCTTTCTGTGAAGTTGTTTTAAAATTTCTTGGTAACAACAAGGATCCCAATTACCGAAACATTGTGGCTAACATGCTCGAAGCATATAAGGAAGTTAGTTGCAACATGAGTGCAAAACTTCATTTCCTGTTTTCTCATCTTGATTATTTCCCCGAAAATCTAGGATTTTTTAATGAACAGCAAGGCGAACAATTTCACAAGGATATTCAGGAATTCGAAATGAGGTACCAGGGACGCTGGAGCAAAGTATGCTTGCTGACTAATGTTGGATGTTTGGGGGGAAGTATGCGGTTGGAGTCAAAAAAGTCAATTTTGTGTTTATCAGCTTATAAATTAGTTGGATACCATGAGAATATTATCCAAAAGTTTGAAGCATATATTCCATCTAGAACTGTCTTAAAAATGTGTTTGTTTAAAGGGTTGCATGAAGTTACGCCCCCTTTCTGACAGATATCACTCACTAAAAACAATTACTTCCACTTTCTTTCCTATTTGGAAGGGAAGGAAGCATAGATACCAGGAAGCATAGATACCATAGATACCAGGTTCAAGAAGATTGTGGCAAGATGGCAATTTGCGTGTTTTGTTTGTAAACAGATTTGCTACAAGCTATGGTTATGGTCAACATTAAACAATTTTTCCCAGGTACATAATGTTCTCATTTTTCTTTTTCAGTTTGCCGAAACTTACATTTCCATTATCTAAGGTACATGTTTCTCCAAATTTATTTAAGCTATTTCACTGAAATTTTGCACAGTTATTAAAGATACCAAAATGCATTTTGCTGTGGAACAGAATTTTGTGGTAAGCTATCGAGAAATACATGTGATAAAAATAATCCTAAAAATTCTCAAAATAATAAAATATTTGTTTAAAAAATAACCAAGACGTTTGAAAAAAATTTGTTCCACAGCATTTCTTATTTATCTCTATGTAATGTCTGAAAAAAACTAAAAAGGATTGTTTCAGTAGTTTTCAAAAAAACTGTACCCTAATTTGATCCTGTATTTTACATATTTTAATCAGCATAAATTAAATATAAAATAATCATTTGTTTTTAAACTTTCTGGACATATTCTATATGTGGCTTTCTAACAGGGTGCAAAATTTGGTAATTCTATCTCAAACAGAAGTGAAGTTATGTTAAAGTTTGTATGAGGCTGCATTTTCGCATACGTCCCCCATTAAGCGTGAAATACCCGAAGACAAACATAAAAGGAAAAAGAACAGGAGGACTTTCTCAACTAAGAAGCAACGGGTATAAAATGCGCGTGATGCATTCCAAAAGTAAAGTAAATAAGGCAAAACAAAGCAAATAAGATAAAACAGTACAAAACCACTCTTGTAACGTATATGGACAACCATACACACAACTTCAATAAGTTCTAATATTATAGGTATACCTATATTTTCATTTAAGATAAAAAGGTATTACAAGAAAGTTTGTGGTCAAACTCGCTTAGTTCTGCAATACATATATAGTGATTCCGCAAGAAAACCTTACGTGATAGAAGTAAACGGATTGAAAATTCGGATTTAGCACATCAGCATTATACAAAGTAAAATTATTTACTTTAGGGAACAACAAAAGGTTTAAATTCGTAGGCTAGTGTTATTTTTGCATATTTCACTACTAACTAGTGACCACTAGTACTATATAACAAGTTTGAGGTGGCACACTCTTTCAGGAGGACAAAGAAGAGGCTTCTAACCAACCCGCTAACAAGTGTGAAGAGACACACTCGTGGAAGAGAACAAAGATGAATGGTCTGGCCAACCAACTAACAAGAGTGAGGGGACACTCATTCAACGAAACAAAGAAGAGGCGTCTAACCAATCGACTAACAGTAGAGGAGAAAGAAAACAAAGAATGTGCTGATGAGCAACCGACAAACAAGTGTGAAGAGACACAGTCTTACTTATACACAGTGTATGCATTCAAATGGTATCGTATTTGATGTCAATAGTACAGCATATGTCAAGACATCGATTAAAGTGCTACGGGATGGAAATCGGTACAAAGGCAGTCAGCTCTGTGTGGTGTAAAATATGTTTCCAGTGAAATCTCGATATGGAACTTCTGGGTGAAATGCAATACCTCGTCTGCTTGCTAAATACGTAATAGAGAAAGTAAAAATGTGCTATGCGTAAATATTTGTGAATCTGAAAAACCTACTTATAGAAGGTTCAAGAAACTGCACTGTGAACAGCGAGGTATTGAGGATAGGGTATAGGAAATATAATACCTCGCCCCCTGCTACCTACTATATAGCGTTTCACTCTTAGAAGACAGTATGGAGTTAAATGGGACATCTCTGTCTCTATCTAGCGCATACAAGTTGCCATTAGCCGCGTCCTTTTCTACCCTCGCTCTGTTGCCACATTCCTAATAGCATGGTACAAATATTCATTTGTTATAAATTTCAGGTTTGAACACATTATCCTATGCAGAATTTTTTTCTCTATCAGGTTATATCCTTTTCAGAGTCATTATACATTTCTATAGGTCCAAATTTCTTCAGAAAACGTTTTTTTCAATAGAAGTCCGATATTTGCTGTTTCTACACTCATCACGCACTAACTAACAAACTAACTGCTAGAATGCATCTATATTTTTTTCTTAGGTAGAGTAAACTATAGTGCTACTACCTGCCGACTTTGAATTCTCTATGTTTACCCAGTTAAGGGTTATAATTTTTTAAATTAAATGTTTTCGGAAATTTTTATATATGTGCACTGCAAAAGTTACGCAGTGTGAAACTTTTTTGTTATTGAGTTTACATCAGGGAACCAGCGAGAACAAATGTTGAGGAAGGTTGGAGAAAGTTTTTAAAGTAAACCAAAAGGCAGTAACCTCTTTCTTTTATCCAATAAGGCAAACAAAAGGTATTCATCTATTCAGCGTCAGGCCTGACACAGAAGATAGTATAAGGAGCAGCATTAACATTAGTTCGAAAGAAGCCGTGTGTGTAACTGCGAGCTGTTATTGCGTTATTTGTTTAATATTTTTGTAAATATTTTTAGTTATGGAGGGGGAAGCTAGGAAGAGACGATATGTTGGTAAATTAAGAAGTAAGGAACGCCAAATAATTATGAATGTGTTAGATTATTTTTGAAGCAAAATGCTTGGCAGTAAAGGCAGTAAAAGAAACAGCTAAGGCTATCGGGTGTTCAGAAGCAGTAGTGTGTATGATTAAAAAGGAACTAATGAAAGGACCTCTAAGAACGCCATCGAAAAAGAAAGCAAAAGGGGCGGGACTACACAAAACGCTAGGTTAACGCAATATGATTGAATAGTGCAAGGTGGAGTGCGGCGAATTGTTCATTCTTTACAGTTTGCAAATATTCCACCCATGCTGAATATAATTTTGTCACAGTTCAACAGTGATGAGACCCTACCAAATTTCTCAAGGGCCACTCTGATTTGGGGTTCGAATATGAAAGAAAGGGTAACAAGTGCATATTAATAGAAAGAGACGATATCGATATCATCAGATGGCGACATAAATATCTAAAAGACGTAAAAGGTTTAGGGACCAGGGGAAATCAATTGTTTATACAGACGAGTCATTTGTAAATTTAGGTCATACAGTAACAAAGGCGTGGAGGGATACCAAAGTTAAAAGTGTCCGTCTCGTCAAGCAGCAATTGAAGGACTAAGTACAGGACTCAAGCCACCTCGAGTCGCTCGCGGAGAGAGATTCGCAACTAGTACATGTTGCAACACTGCGCTCCATTTAACGTGTACTGTCTTTTAAGGGTGAGACGCGCTTTAGAAATGTATTGTGACTATCACCACGAAGGGATGAAGCGACGGAACCACAACTCACAAACGATCACAAGCCCCAGAGGCGCGCGGGAGTGCTTAACAATTCCTAGATGGAAGACCCGTCTCATTGCTGGAGCTGCCTAGAGAAGACGATAAACGACCTGACCAAGCAAGCAGACCTCTACTGTCCATGTAAAATATTCTTTTCTTGGAGTTGTCATAGGCAACACTCCAGGAAGCCCAGAAACACACCTGAAACATGAAAAGGAAATTGAATGAAAGGGAAATTATATAAAGAAGATCGTGATGAATGAGAAACCACCAGAGATTCGCGTACGTGCCGGGGAAAACCACGAAAAACTCAAGGTCAGAATGGACGGTCGGCGGGAACCGAACCTCCCGAATGGGAGTCTCACAAGTTACCGTGGAGCCATCTCGTTCGGTAGGTACCCAAGATATTCTAGATCAGGCCTGGGCGACTCGCGGGATACGTTGAGTGACCATTTTTTACCTGCTGCACATAGTTATCAGTGCAAGGCCATGAGAAGGCTACGCTCAGTGAGCAGCAGTTGCCCAGCCCTGCTCTAGATAGAAAAACAAAACTCAGTACTAGCGCGTTTCTCACTTATTTAACTTGTCAAAAAGAAAAGATGCATATGAGGTACTGACAAATCCCTTTGAATTTTTATATCTTCTTCTATCACCTGATGTAGCACCCATGATATTATTCAAGCTGCCTTGAAGTGAATACAGTGCTATCCAGAAGACATTAATCGTGATTTTGTAAACGAGCGGTCTCATTTCAATGTGTATGCAAAGCTAGAGATATTGATGACGATACCAGAGCTGCGTTCTAATACTATAGCCAACTGCAAACTACTTTCCTTAACCTGGAAATGACTAAGGATTTTCCTCATTCTGCCAATCACTAACTGCACAACAACATGAGAGTTTTCCATCATAAGCAAAGTGAAATTGTTAGATGATCAGTTCTGGGAGAAAGTAAAGTGAACACACCTATGTTGATGAGCTGTGAGAAAAATATAACACTGAAAATAAACTTATCTGAGGTCACCGACAAATATACTCTGGCCAAAGCAAGGAGGAAACCTTTTATGTAAATTGTTTTAATACCACTTATTCCTATATGCTTTCTTTTACTTTTGGAGTCTGAGTGAAATTTGAGTATATTATACCTAACCAAAACTGCATGGTACCTAATTAGTTAATTAATATACCTTAGTATACTTGCAGGAATAGTAGTAATACTAGTAATGCGAATTTAAATAAAGAGTGCCTTTGTGGGCCTATGGCACTGAATTTTTCAGTCCTGATTCCACCTCTTAAACATTACCCACACACGGCTTGTGTGTTTAAAAACACCAGTATTAAGTTTGTTGGCATAAATAAATAATAACTACCAGAGAACAGAACTTAGGTAGAATGCCTTTTTAAATGTGTCAAATCTATCTTCAATTTGAAAGCGAATCTGTACGAATTATACCTTTGTGATTGGAATGCCACAGTTTTATGTTGTCTTTTTCTGACTTTTTAAATATAAATACCTATTTTACGAAATAAATGCTTTTTGTTCCCTTTATTTCATTATTTATCTATTATTTATTAATTATGACACATTTTATTCAGGTACATTTTATTTCAATAACCATTAGTCCGTGACAATAAACTTTACTTCGCCGAATGTATATTATTGTCTTTAAGCTGCAGACAACATAGGCGTCCTTCATTCACTTCATTTTGCAACAGAGTGTTGCGCAAATAAATGATGCATAACAGAAAACGGTTGAATTTCAGGTTGTGTTTATTTTAAAAGGCAATAGTGGGTGCGGGCCTAACTTTTACTTTTTTTCAGTTTTCATTGCGACGTTGTTACAACCAACAGCAATGTGCCGATATTCATTGTTCCTTTACGTAGTAAATTACAAAACTACGTTAATAGTTTTGGGTCCGACGTATTTTGTACCGACGGTAAAGTACTCACATGCAAAATATGCGAGCAGTCAGTGAACTACGAACAGAAGTAGGAGTTTATATCATATCATATCGGCACAATCAAACACAAAAATGCATTTTCCAAGGCTACAAGGAAGTTCTTTGCTTCTAACAGCAATTACAGCATCGAGTCGAAAATCCTAGTTTGCATTCGACTTATGTAAAACTTTCCTCAGCACCGAAATCCCTTTGAGGAAATTATAGAATCCTACATTATCAGCTTTTGCAGAAGTATACTAACCAACCTGTACCTAGAGAGTCAAGTTTGCGAAAATGCTACTTAACCAAATGTCAGGATGAAACAATGAAAATCATTAAGGATAAAAAGAAAAATAAGAATATCTGGATTTCTATTGACGAGTCAACTGATACCATGAGTCGTTTCATTGTCAATGTTGTTATTGTACCATTAGATCCTACAGAAGATGAATCAATGAAACCATTCCTGCTTACAACAGTGTCTTGAGAAAGTTAACAATTCAACTATCGCGCAGTTATTCACCAGTTCATTAAAGTTGCTATGTCTGAAGAGATTCAATATGACGTCTTACTTTTTATCAGTGACACTGCACCATATATGAAAAAGGCTGGAATAACGTTAAGTGTTATTTCCAAACATACTTCACGTGACCTGCATAGCACGTGGCTTTCATAGGATGTCAGAAGATGCTTGTTTCTGGGTGTTGACAAATTGATTTCCAGCATTAAGAAGATTCTTGTGGAAGCCCCATCAAGGATCCTGACATTTAAATCCATAACGAAATGGGGGACATGGATCTCATCAGCACTTTACTATGCTTCAAATTTCCAGAGTATAACTGAGGTGGTGAACGCTCTGGAGGATGAAGTATTTTCACTTGAGAAACTTCTCAACTCTTCGGAAGTTCAAAATGGCTTAACTTTCATTCCGGCCGAGTTTGGGTTCCTGCCACAAGTGATGTGCCAGCTTCAAGAAAAAGGACAACTTTTAACGAAGTGTGGATGATGCAGTGGAAAGATTGGACAGTGTACCATGGAAACGGGGTTCATTAGTTAGAGAGAAGTCTAACAAAATGTTGTCGAAAAACTGTGATCTGGATAAACTTAGAAACATTTCAAAAATTCTACAAGTTGATAATTCTGTTGCAGTTGAGATGGATCCTACAATGATGCTATGTTTTAGATTTACTCCAATAACCTGTGTCGATGTTGAGAGGTCATTTTGTCATGTGAAAAATGTGTTATCTAACAGGAGACTCGATATGACTCCAGAGAACAAGCATTTGGTTGTCATGTGGAATGAATGAAGTATTGCAATGTACAGGCCTTTTTAAAAAATATTTAATTTTTGTGTCAATTACAACATAGAATTTTGTTTAAAACTTTGAAGTTCTTTAAAATATGATGAGCGAGTCATTGAATGGTGTAATCTAATTAAACAAATGGGGTTTTCTAATTGCCTTTTATTGCCTGTTTTAGTATTTATAATGCCTTTTTCCTGCCTATTTTAACTATTTATAATGCCTTTTCTTCCTGCCTAAATTAGCTATTTATAATGCCTTTTCTTCCTGCCTAAATTAGCTATTTATAATGTCTTTTTGCCTGCCTATTTTAATGATTAATAATTCCTAAACTTCCGGTCTCTGATAATTACCATCTAAAGGTTACTTAAACCCGGGATATAAAGTAGGTGCTTACAATTGTAAGTCGCCCTTGGGGTATTCATCTATGATGTGAGATTCCCTTGTGGTCTAACTTGGAAAGTACGAATCGGCTAGGGAATTTAATGTCGTACTGGCAAGTTGGCCATCGTAGCTTAGTGTTTAAAGCAGACGATCGATAAGCGGAAAGTGCTTGGTTCAAATCCCGAGTATGGCAGTGAACTATTCAGTCCTGATTCCACCTATTAAACATAAAAAGCAGCTTCTTAGCAGTTACGAACAAATTTAAGTTCATTTTCTACGTGAAAGTTTGTTTTAAAATAACCGAAACTACATGTAACATGTCAACTCAATGTAAATTGCTTACAAATTATTTTAATTCAACCAAAGCTTTAGTTCTGGATAACATGGATAATCAAATCCCTGTTAGCCCTTATATACTACATGCTCTTAACGTGAAATTTATTTTGGGTCTGTTATTGCGATCACAACGACGCCGACAATAGTTAAGAGCGCCTGTTTACGAAATTAGATAATATAAAAACGTAAAGGCTGCGTATCTGATCTGTTATTGACGTAATTCAACTGTGAACGGTTTATCCTTGTTGCACCATCTAGATAATCAGAGATACTACATAAACTGAGGAGGTTTTAATTTGTCAATCACTGCAGTTTTATATAAATCATAGCTTGCATATAACCGGTATCCAGTAGGTGGTATACCACAGTGTACTTTGGTGGGACACCAGAATGTGGGCGTTTCTAGTTATTCTTGTTTCATTAGCTGTAAGTTGTTCATCAGATGAAACGTCTAAGGCAGCAGACCTATGGAAAATCAGCAAACCAGATGTGCTGCTTAGCCGAGCATTAGATGTTATGCAAAACGACTCCAGTACCTGTATGAGCCACCTTAGCTTCTATTTGGAGAAGATGAATAGCTCTGAATGGGCTATGACAAGTGAGTGTGTTTTTCTTTTCTTTCTTTTCATTCATCATAAATCTATTAGAGTACCATTTGCCTATGTTTAGTAGCGTGATTAAGATTTTCTCTTCCACAATACGCCGAAATATTTGGTATCGACAGAGTCACGCTCCGTTGATTGATTCAAATCGGAATACGCTTCGAGTATTATATGCGTTTTATTTCCTTATTCTGGCCGACTTTAAGCAATGCTTTCTGTATTACAGATCAGAAATTACAACGGCGATGACGACGACAACAACAACAACAACAACAACAACAACAATAATAATAATAATAATAATAATAATAATAATAATAATAATAATAATAATAATAATAATAATAATAATAATAATAATAATAATAATAATAATAATAATAATAATAATAATAATAATAATAATAATAATAATTATTATTATTATTATTATTATTATTATTATTATTATTATTATTATTATTATTATTATTATTATTATTATTATTATTATTATTATTATTATTATTATTATTATTATTATTATTATTATTATTATTATTATTATTATTATAAGTAAATAAATAAATAAATAAATAAATTAATTAATTAATTAATTAATTAATTAAAGAATGAAATATGGTACAGGTGGTTTTTAAAAACTTTGATAAACATAAGTGAAAACAAGGTAAATAAGCGGAACAACTAATTGCCTTTTACATTCTATATCACATCTTAAATTCTCAAAAACTTTAAACTAATTTAATGTACTGTTTGAAAGTAACAGGAAAAAGACTATACACCCATACGTTTATATATTAAACAATATTAAAATCCTATCATATAATATGGTTGCTAATAATGTATACCTTAGGATAGGATAAACTATTCTAATGTTTTGAAGTGTGATAATGTACATTATCTGATGTGACCAAGTAAAGAATTCCAATATGGAATTAGATATGCTGCGAATGAAGATGAATACACGGATTTTCAAAGACGAGTGACTAGGACTCCTACAGCTGTAGGACAAAGTGAAAGAACAGTGAACATATTCGCTAAAGAATTTGAAAAAGCTTCAGGCACAGGGGTTACTACTCCAGGAAAACAACGGAACTAGAAAGAGAAATTTGAAAGTTCGATTTTTATAAGTAGGTGCGTCGTTCGCAGTACACATTTGCTGGAATATTATAAAGTTCTTGGAGAAATTCCAAACTTGAACTTGTTCTATGCAGCAAAGGAGAAAATTAATTTCGGTGGTGGAGAGAAAACATTCTGGCTAATATTGAAGGAAATTGGATTCAGCAGTAAAAAATTGTAAGTATGTGCGGCAAAGGAAGCAAATATAACAGCTGACGTCCATCCTTTAGACGACAGCAGCACAAATGGAAGTTCTTCAGGCACAGCAAATAAGATAGATTTACAGGAACTCCATTTCAGAATTAAGTCAAATTTTGTTCCTAGGGTAGCACATTTTCTGCCTACAATGTGTACAGGTAATTGTGATATGATGTTCATCTTCAGTCCTTCCTGCTGGCCACGCACTACCCGTATACAAGATAACAGCGCTTCACCACCAAGGGCATTGCTAATAAGTATCCTCGGTAGTAAGCAGTGTCACGCGTGTATAAACAACCACATGGCATCGTGAACATGTACACAGAAGGCCTAAGATAATCTCACTGCACCTTGGTCTACGTCACATTATTTATCGTTATACGATACCTTGACCATTTCATTGGTTCCTTTAGGCCACGGTTCAAGGATGTGCCACTCCTTCTGCTAAGTAACCTTAACCAATAATCAAAACAAACGATACAAAATGGCGTAGAAACAAAGTAAATGTCTGCGCTTTTGACCATATTGACAGTCAGTTTGTCATACACACCTCTTAATATGATTGGTAGCCACACGCTACCACCTAGTGTAGGACAAGCCCTTGAAGGGGTTGAAAGCCAAGGGCAAATCTTGGTAAGCGCCCAGGTTAGCGAAATATATAATGCATATGTGTGAGAAGATTTTCAGGGAGTGTAAATTAAAACTTGAATGGTATTCATTAATCACATAGCAAGACAGAACTTTACGAGTATAGGAAAAAAGTAAACAACGTAATTCTCACAGTGGTAGGTATCAATGTTTGTTGCTGCATACAAGCAAAAATGAATGAATGAATGAATGAACGAATGAATAAATGAATAAGCAAAGTAGCATATTTTCTCTCCAATTGAAACTATACATATAATTGGTTAATTTACCTCTACTAACCTATTGCTGGTCTTAGGGATACAACAGGATTATAGACAAAAATATAATTTTATCGCCGCAATATGTATGCCATATTCACGTAAACCATATACATAAGTACTCCTAGCAGCTTGTGGTGCATTGAAGCGTATACGGAAGCTCCTATTGTGCTCAGAGCAGAAAATGAAAATAAACTTTTACAAATGATGTGGTAATCGTTGGACACATTGATTTGGAATAAACAATTATTGTGAACGGCGTTAGGAATTCGCTTACTAAATTAAGAATAGGAAGATGTCGATATTGGGTTAAGGACAATAAAATCACACAGTACTTTCGCTCTCCCATCTGTCTTATGTCCCAGATACTTACAAATCAAGCTAGTTGAGCTTATGTGGTTTAATTTTTCTGTCACAGTGAACTTTTGATATTAGAAAAGTTATCACTTTTGTATACTGCTTAAAACTTTCGAATACTGTTTGTCATGAACGAAATATGTTAGTTGAAAATATTTAAACTAACCACTCAAAATATAGGACAACACATTTAATTTGAAATTTGCATTCAGTTTAGCGCCTTTTGAAAAATGCAATAATTAATAATTATATTACGATTTGTTTTGTTTCAGTGTTTGATTCCTCGACAAAAATACCCGAAGGTGTTTTGATGCTTAATTTAGTTCATCTTGGGAATTTCGACGAGTGTCTCTCTGTTGAAGGAGTTCTAGGTCCTGCCAACGATACTTTTGATGCTCAGCATTGTATGGTTGGCTTCAACCTTCCTCTAAATCTTCTAATGAACCCTAATGTTATGAATATACGCAAGAATATTGCACGTGAATTGCAATTACCCGATGACATGGCGGAGTTCCAAGGACATCGTCCTCAGGGAAGAGTAAGTTTGCACAGAATCATATCTGCATTATCAGATAGTAATATTTGAATCATTTATCCCTTTTGAACAGAGAAAAATGTAACCAATGAACCAGTTTACATTGTTACTCATAAGCATCACTGTTTGGTGGTATTTCTATACATGTAATGAATTATATTTCTTATTAAAAGTGGACAGAACTATCCAGAATCACGCGCTGCGAAAACTTCGAATTACAGATATGGACTTTATACTTAAATAAAATACCACTACTCCGTGTTGCTTTGGTGTCATACACAAAACTACGGTTGGAAAAAGACGCATCACGTGGTTTGTTGTGTAATAGTAACTTACAGTAAAGCCTAAGGACAAAGTACCGAACTCCCAACAAGTTGATGCTAGAGTGCTATTACAGTGTCCACGTTTAGCCAAATTTGCTCTGCCACAAGTCACGCAGATAAACAGACGCACTTCCACAGAACGCTAGGAAAGATACTCCTGTTGCGACGGCATTAACATAGACTGTATAACTCATTTGCATCAATGCGCGTAACAGGTTGACAGCAAATACCATGCACAACATGACAACTATTAGTTGACTATTTTTTTTTTTTTTCAACCGGAAGTTTCGCTGACAGAGGTACCCGCACTTGTTGCAGTTCTTCGGTATAGAGGACACAGCTTATTGGAATACCCCACTTTACGGCACTTTACGATCTGTAATCCATAATGTTAGACAATATACGGGAGTGAGTTTATTCCCTGGAAGGTAAAGTCCCTGTAAGTAAAGTGCAAAACATTATAAGAACCTTTTCAGTTGTTTATACTCTATTATCACGGATTACACACAATAGTTCAACCTGGGAACTACCTCTCATCTCTCGTACTCACTAAGAGGCAGAAGGAATCTCGCTCACGCCACTGCCGTCACTATGACTGGATTTACCCCGGTGCGTTCTGCAACTGTTTTAATGTACGAAGGGTTATCTACTTACACCGATTCCGGATGAAATGGGCCACCTATGTATATTACCATATTTAGCGTTCCGAAATGATTTTATCCAAAAGTGTTATTGCAGAATAAGATTTGCCGAATTCATATGTTGTGTGGTAACTATGTTCAGGAATTATTATAGTTTGAAAGCATGTTACTTTAACCCTGTGACATTTGGGGTTAGAAATAATTCTTTTGTTATGTAAGTTGGCAGTACTGCTTATTGGTGTAATGTCGCCAATATTGAATTCTTGGGAACTGCCGATAAGCTGTTTCCCCTATAGTGTGATAGGACAGCTATACTACACGGTTTAGTGAATATCATGCTCAAAACATGAAAATAAAGCTGGTTTTGTGAACAAAATGATTGAACAGAATATTTATATACTAATTCTATACAAGGTCAAAAGATAGT
>CM060962.1:204419863-204524863 GCA_030765045.1 Tenodera sinensis | reverse complement strand
ACGTTCCCTTCTTCGACTATGGTAGTCTTAGCATCATCTCAGAGGTCTTGCACAATGTGTTCGTGACACTGGAGTTGACAGTGTGAATATAGAATGCATTCGAAAAACCGCTCGATGGAATGTGTACATATGTACCAAGATTATCCCACGCATCAAAAGAGGATGATCCTAAGAACTCCTGAATGGAATTCTGTGAATGGATTTAGCAAGTGACAAATGAGGATGACGCATTTTTGATGAAGATTGCATGGTTTGATGACAGCCAGTTCAAACTCTACGGAAGAGTACATCCTTTTATTGCATTTACTGGGCACCAGAAAATTCTCATAGGTGTCGAACAAACATCAATCTACTAGGGGTGAATTCCTGATGTGGATTGTCATTTAGGGGTTTAATGTGACCCATCTTTTAACACCTCTGAACTTTTACCTTTTATGGGCCTTGAAGGATACCTTACATTCCAAGAAACAATGCACGCTGTGGAGTTCCTTCGTTAAGAAATTACAACTCTGTATGCAGAAATCACCTCGGAAACATTGACCAACTTTATTCAGGTTATCAAGTTTCAAATTTTCAGGCTCTGGATTATGTGTCCTTCAATTGACGTAAGAGTGGGTTGTAGGTATATGTAGGTTAAATGGGGCTATGGAATACAAAAGAAAAAAGCAACACCAATATTTATATAAGATGCATTCAAGTTCTAAGGTTCTGTTCTTTCTCCCTTAAATTACTTACACCACAGATATCAAAATTAATTTCAGTCACTCTTTAACAGGGTCTCTCCCTGGACATGTACACATATTTTGTAAAATTGAGTCAGGATTTTATATCTGCTGCGAATGCTTCTCTAGAGACGTTTTAGTGCATTGAAAAAGTGTCGATGTAAGAGGAGCATGAGATGGAAATTTGTAGCTTTGCAGAATATCCATCCATCGTGATCGTCGTATCACCATGTGCCAAAAAAAAGACGAATAATTTGAGTGGCGTGAATAACGTTGAGCCGAGACTCAAAACTCGTGTTCGTTCGACTCACTTTCATGTGAATAGGAACATGTAACCTAAGCTTTGACGCTGTGTCCAACAGTCAGCGAGTGGAACGTGAGAGTGAATAAAAAGAAATTCTCACTGGCTTCTTAGAGTCGAGAGTGGAGTTTTACAGAGGTACCTCGATTGGTGACTACGGTTGTGAGTAGAGGGGCGCACATATGCCAAGGGTGTCATGAAAGAAAACAAACATTACATTTAGAAAGTGCCTAAAGGACTGTAGATCAATTTACAGGTTTAATATACAAAATATTTAATGGATGATAAATAATTTCCATGGCGAAGATGAAGAATAATCTGATGTGTACACTCACATGATCTTCTCTACCCACGCTTATATAATCTATCCTTATAAACGTATACTCTTCTATCTACTTCATGTTAATCGAAATAAACTTTTATAGAAATGGTTTTATTACATATTTACTTATAAGTACAATGGTAATAGAAGAATACAACAGGCTTTAAGCCACAGTCGGGTCTTTCTATAGCTGATCGCTATATGATGATTTTGAAATTACGTTATATTTGCATGGTAAGACATAAAAAATGAACAACAACTTTCTGTTTGAGAAAAGGATAAATATTTGAAAATTCAAACTAATAAGAAAGAATATCTCAGAAATGGTAAATGACAAAATAAAAGAAAGAAAAGAAAAAGAAAAAGAAACAAAGGAAAGAAAAGAAAAGTACTTGACATAAATTGTGTGCAGATGTACATTTTTTGTGTATTTATATTTTATTTCTCTTGGTTATACAAAATTCAACCGGAATGAAGAGGAATTCTCAGACCTTCCAAGAAAATTCAAGATATACATTTCATTTGTCATTAGAAGATGTTAAATATATATTTTAATCACGGTATTTTCGTTTTTGAGTAATGCTGTTGACAGAGACACGAATATTCGGACACGCACATGCACAGAAACACACCCGCGCGCGCACCATATTCTAAAAATGCTGCTTTTTTGATTCAGAGAACCTCAAACCATATAGGTATTTCACTAAAATCTCGGAGTCGAATTTTTGGGTGGAATGCAATACTTTCTTCACCTTTTACGTGGTAAGGAAATTAAACATTATCTAATGATCAGAGAATGAAGATATTTTTGCAATATTTGAGTAACCCGGGTTTTTAAATTGGTGTTGAACACATCGACATAAACAGGAGCACAGTGTCGAAAACATTTTTGCAAGTGCTGGAAGCAATGGAAAGAAAGGCTGACATTGGATTGAATTTCCAACTTTTGCTGCTGACTTGAGAAATTCATATTAGTGGAAGAACGCTTCAAACTCTTTGGGCTATGGATTGTATCCATATCAATTAAGAAACCAAGTGTAAATGGGGATGAATATATTAACAGAAAAGGTGACCCTAGGCAACTTGTAACGCGGTAGAAGAGTTCAGCAGTGTGGATGTAACGAGCCGTGGATCTGTACATACATGACTACAGAATCTGAGAAACTTATATCATTTTAGGGTGATGGCAATGCAACATGCTGATGTTCTCTTAATTTGTAATACAGGTTACGGGGTAGCACCTAATATGAGGAGCGTTTTTTCAAAAACTCAATAGATGCAAAATTTTACGAAATTTAGTTATATATAGTATCGGCATAATTTTCACCTTCTCCATCGTTCTGTGAAGTCAGATTTTGCAAAATTAGATTCTTGTCGTGTGTAGAAGCTAGGGAATATTAGCAGCTTTTTCAAAACTCGATAGATGCACTGCTCAGTTAAAGCAAAGGTCGACAGATGCAATTTTATGATTTAATAATCCAACGTGTGGCAACCTCAATTCTATGAAACGCATGTTGGCATTGACTGTCATCTCACTCTTCCAATTCTTGGAATTCTCAATCATTTCTGCAAGCTTTGTACATTGCTGCATCGTTGGCAATAACTGCGAACTCAGGTTGTGCGCTTGGATTTCACATTAATTTCTGCAAGCTTTTTGTTCCATTTTGATCCTGCCTTTAACTACAGAGGTCATATCGGCGACCTTGCCTATTGTCAATGGTGTTCCTCGTTTAACAGTGGGTTTTCGGTCTTTGGGGCTTTTTTATACCTTGAATTCACACATACATTCACATTTTCATTCATACTTCCAGACTCAGGCAAGGATGAAGAATAATCTTGGCTGGAGAAAAATTCCTACCCCCCCTGCCGGGAATCGACCCCGGGACCCCTTGCGCAGCAGGCAGGTGCTTCTACAAGCTTTTTTATACTTACATGGCATTTTTATTCTTAGTTGAGACACTGCACTGTACTATACACAATGGACCGGAGCTCAGATTGTAAAACTGTACCAGTCGTAGAATACGCTGGAGGTAGGAGTTGCAAAAACAAGGAAAGGAAATCAAAATGCAAGTCAAGGAAAGCTCATACTCCAGCAATTAAATGTTCACGTGGTCTCGAGTGCACTCCAGGAAATCCTAAAACTAAAGCGTCCAAGGAATCACAGGGGTGTCAAAAGTTAGATTATCTCTCCTGGATAGAAAATTTCACTTATATCTGGGAATGCGCCAAAGGAAACCAGAGGAGGTGACAGAACAGGAATATTACAGAAGGGCATTACTGCTGCTATAAAGCAAGACATTAGGAAGTACAGATGTAGGGAAAGTCACTATGAAAGAGCAAAATCAATTAGAGGATATTTACCTCCAGAACTTAATATCAGAAAAATGTGGACCAACTTCTGCAACAAAAGAAGATTAACAAATTTACTAGTCTGCTCATTGCCAAAATATAAAAACATATTTTACAACTTCTTCAATCTTTCATTCCATACACCACACACTGACGCATGCTCAACCTGCAAAATGGGACTGAGGAAGATTAAGACAGAGGCAGATGTGCAGAAGAGAAACGAACTAAGAACCATGTACAGACTGCACAAGCACTAATAAAGGTGAAAGTTTACTTATTCATACTGCTTGAAATTTCTTTGTGTGTATTCAATTAGTTTATTATATAAATAAAAAAATGTTACTGTGAATGTAGCAGTACTTAGTTTCCAAGTTTATACCTAATAAAACAATCCTTATAAACATTAATATATTGGTTGTATAATACATTATGTATTATAAAGAGGTGAAAATAAAAAAAATAATAAATGCATAAATAAAAAGCAACAAAAACAACAAATGACAAAAATAACGAAATTTCATATCTCAATTTCTCACTCACGCAGAAAAGTTAATCAGCATCTATCGACTTTTGAAAAAACTCCGCATTTTCAAACCCCAAATTTGCACCTGTTAAACTATGCTATTTGTTTCTTTTCACATTCAATGAGACAGTATCAGGAAGGAGAATTGAATTATTAATATATTTGCTGTGCTAGCCAATTAGTATTGCCAATAAATAGAAAAACCCGTTTTTCTCAGAAACGCATTTTGTGCATCTATCGAGTTTTTGAAAGAACGCTCCTCATATATGTCCTCATATTAGGACATCTGTCCAGACACACACAGTCTACAAAGAATTAAAAAGGAGAGTTATTATAGAACGGTGTTTCAGACAAAAGAAGCAAGGCGTACCTACACTACAAAGCAAGATTCGCCTAGCCACTGAAAAAAATACCAAGCGTAATTTTAAGTTGTTTCACACTTTACCATGTAGCCAAAAAACTCGTCTTAGCCTTAAAAGTGGTTTTCATATTTTACACTTTCTTGGCAACCTGCTGATCATTAAAAGCCTTAGCTTAAATGTTGCCACGATTGCACATTTAATTTCAGTTAAAGCCCTGCAGCACTATAGGATATATCTCCATCAGATTTACAAATTCCGATTGGAATTCATGATTTTCGGAGAAGTCCATTTCTGCAGTGTTTAACCGCAACAACAAAATAATTTGCACAAGTACCGTGAATCATGGACCACGACCTATGTGTCGTTTCAAATTAACAGTGCTATCAAGTTGATAATTTAGCTGTGAAGGTCAGGTTTATCAGACACTCCATGCACCTGAGTTGACGGTGCCGTGACATTCAAACTCAGCAAGAAGCTTTATTAACAGCAAATTCAAGCTGCGACTGCATTAACGCCCAGCGGTCTATTTATAGAACCGCTACAGGTATTATTTTTTATTTAGTTTACATGAATAAAATTCTCAAGAGTCATTTTGACAATATGTGACCACTGATATCTCATTATGAGAACATATTGTCTCTTAAAAAATATAATATTGTGTAGTTTATTAAGTTACAATAAGAAGCTGCATATTATTGTTTTTTCCTTGTTACGTATCCTATCAACTTCCTGTAATACAATGAGCTGTCGATAAAGGTTCGTATTATTGTATCACATAAAGAATGTGCCAGTGTAAGCAATTCTTAAGCTGACAATTTGATCCCAAAGTCAAGCGATCTATTTATAGACCACTGGGCACAAGTGTTATCTCACGTCAGCACACGGAAGCTCTTACTTGAAGGAACGCTAATGAGATTGTTACTTCTGTAATGTATGCAAGCATCTGTCATGTGTGTTATTTGTCTTACGGTTTTTCTGTGTGAAACAGAATGAACTGGTGTTTTACAGTATTCCATATTGCATTCCTTGAAGTGACGATAACATGTAAGCATATGAATCCCTAAAGTGCATATGTCTTTTAGTTATTGTTTCTGGGGATAAGTTTGCAATTCTGCGCTAACAAAAAATGCAAACCATAATATGCAAGTCCGTTGGTTATTTCTTTTTTGCTTTTCATTATTTTTAGATTACCTTCAGAGATATGGCGTGTAACAATAAATTATGGCATTTTCAAAGGAATTATGCTGGTACTATAAGTGACAATTACTTTTCCAATGAAATTAATGATTCTTGTGATACAATAAATATATGTAATTCTTCCTCCTGATCCAGACAGTCTGACTGATGAAGATGAAGCACTGCAGGAATAGGAAATGTGAATGATGTTCCCGGCCCCGTCGAAGTACATTTCACTGCCTCTGTAGAGAGTGACTCTAGATTTGAAAAGTAAAAAGAAAAAAAAAAAAAAAAATTGAGACGACCAACATGATACAAAAGCTGTGCTTCCAGTACACGAAAATTCCAGGAAATGGCCATGCTTCAAATGAAAAATGGGAATATTTCTACCTGGCCCCGGTCTCAAAAAACAAATCGAAAGTCTTAGAATTCGCACAGACTCATACTGGGCAGCTTGCGTGCCTACCCAAACAACCATCACCCCACGTTTTCCCATTTTACATCTTCGTTCCTATAGACCTTATTCAAGTATAAGAGATAAGACCATGGAAACAGTGCCATTCTAAATGTTGAACTTCGGTTAAGGGGTTTGGTTTTTGGTTAAGCTGCATTCAGAGGATAGTTACCCACTTGAGAACGCTATTTTTACTGCATACATCCAACCAATTTGACTATTTCCTATAAATAGCCTAGAGTCCTTTTTATTCCATTCTATAGACATGTAGATACAAGTATCTATCCTTACTAATGTGGCTCAATCAAAAACCAAAACTGAGATATGATTAAAGGGTTGCTCATTAAATGATGAATTTTTCATTGCAGCACCGTATTAATCGTTTTCGGCTGTTTGTGCATTATCAGCACTTCTTACGATCTTCTCAAAGGTAGGTTAATATTATTGTTATTATTATATTATTATTTGTTGTTATTATTATCATCATTATCATCATCTAGAATCATATTTTAAGGAACACATGCTGACCCAACGTGGGTCTTCCCTTTATGTGTACTAAAATGGGGTGTAATTGCGGGTTTAGCTTTGTCGCAACGTCGTGCGAATTAAAGCCGGAGTGTTCTGTGATAGCTGAGCATACCGGATGGGATGGTTGGAGTCTCAGAGGGGCATACGGATAAAACTCCGCGCTTCAACTGCTGATAAGAGGTGTAAATATTTAGAGCAAGCCGTACCCAATATACTATTAGCAAAGGGACGAGGCGTATTCTTATTTGGTTACTATAATACCTACAGAAATACCTTGTCTCAACCTTAGATGACACCATGGAGTTAAATTAGATATATCTGTCTCTATCTAGCCCATACAAGTTGCCATTAGCCTCGTGCTTTTCTACCCTCTCAATGTTGCCGGGTTCCTAATAGCATGGGGTAAATATTGAGTTATTGTTACAAATTTCAGGTTTGAGCACATTATCAGGGTATATCCTTTTAGAGTCATTATACATTTCTGTAGGCCCATATTTCTTCACAAAACGTTTTTTGGATAGAAGTCCGATATTTGCTGTTTCTATGCTCATCACGCACTAACTAACAAACTGCTAGAATACGTCTATATGTTTTTCTTAGCTGGAGTAAACTATAATGCCACCAACTGCCTACTTTGAATTCTCTATGTTTACTCAGTAAAGTGTTACAATTTTTTAAATTAAATGTTTTCGGGAAATTTTATACCTGTGCACTGCAAAAGTTACGCAGTGTGAAACTTTTTTGTTATTGAGTTTACATCAGGGAACCAGCGAGAACAAATGTTGAGGAGGGTTCGAGAAAGTTTTTAAAATAAACCAAAAGGCTGTAGCCTCTTTCTTTCATCAAGTAAGGCAAACAAAAGGTACTCATCTATTCAGCTTATTCTCGCGCCAGGCCTGACACAGCCCGCCTCGGTAGCGTGATGGTTAGCGTGTCTGCCTCACGTCCAAGAGGTCGCGAGTTCGAATCTCGCTTAGGGTAAGTTATCCGGGTAAGGTTTTTTTTCGAGGTTTTCCCAACCCTGAGAAGACGAATGTCGGGTAACTTAAAGCTCCATGGACCTCGGACTCATTTGAGCATCATTTCACCTATTTCATTTCATTCATTAGTCCGATATGACACAATGTTGGAGGACTTTAACTTTAAAAAAAAAAAAAACAAAAAAAAAAAAAAAAAAAAAAAAAGCCCTGACACAGAAGCTAGTATAAGGAGCAGCACTAACATTAGTTCGAAAGAAGTCGTGTGTGTAACTGCGTGGAATATGTGAGCTGTTATTGCGTTATTTATTTAACATTTTCCGTAAATATTTGTAGTTATATAGGGGCAGCTAGGAAAGAGACGATATGTTGATAAATTAAGATGTAAGGAACGCCAAATAATTATGAATGTGTTAGATTATTTTTCAAGTAAAATGAGTGTTAGTAAGGCAGTGAAAGAAACAGCTAAGTCTATCGGGTCTTCAGAAGCAGTAGTGTATACATAGATTTAAAAGGAAGTAATGAAAGGACCTCAATCGAAAAAGAAAGCAAAAAGGGCGGGAAAAGAAAAAAAAAACACCCTAGGTTAACGCAATATGTTGGAATAGTGCAAAGTGGAGTATGGCGAATTGTTCATTCTTTGCAGTTTGCAAATATTCCACCCACGCTGAATATAATTTTGTCACGGGTCAACAGTGATGAGACCCTACCAAATTTCTCAAGCGCCACTCTTAGTCGGTTCTTACATGATTTGGAGTTCGAATGTGAAAGAAGGGGCAACAAGTGCATATTAATAGAAAGAGACGATATCGATATCATCAGATGGCGACATAAATATCTAGAAGACATAAAAAGGTTTAGGGACCAGGAGAAATCAATTGCTTATACAGAGGAGTCATTTGTAAATTTAGGCCATACAGTGACAAAGGCGTGGAGGGATATAAGGCTACCGGCACATTTAAGGATTTAAATTACCCCATTTAAATATGGTAGAGTGCTGGGCCATGCGGGGTTAAAGAGGGCTTCAGAGATGACACACTTTTCTTTAAATGTAGTTTTCTGTAACTTGACATTTTTCAAACTCAGGTACATTTTTTTCAAAACCACTGAACCGATTTCAATGAAAATTTTACAGTAGTTCCAGAAGCATGTACTCTACAAACTTAACCCATTGTTATTGGAAAAAATACAAAACAGAAAATTTAAAAAAAATATTTGTGCAAAAAAATTTACTTTTTTTTTTTTTTTTTTTTTTTTTTTTTTTTTTTTTTTTTTTTTTTTTTTTTTACAAAAGTTAAATATTTTTTCTTTTGAATATAGCCAGAGATATTGAGGTAAATTTAGGTTAACAGTTATGAATACACATTGCCTAGTGCACTACAAAAGTTTCAACACATATGCTTGAATGTTGTAGAAGGAATTTGTACCGTTAGTACTATATATATATATATATATATATATATATTTTTTTTTTTTTTTTTCCAAAAACATACTACTAGTTTTTGCCTTATTACATGCCCATTTTAAATAATTGTTTTGATGCTCTCTGTATTAGTGTAATCACAATGAATCACTAAATATTCGTCCCAAATTAAATTTTGATCTGATCAGTAGAAGCTTAGATATCCTCAACTAAAGTTATGTTTTGAAATACTGAAATCGTGTACGAATCACTACCTTGTCCCCTTAAACACTCTGTCTCAGGGGCATCGGAAAGTTGTTTTAACACGGAGTTAAAGTTATGCTTCGATGCTAAATCACTTTCACTTCGAATTAAAATTTGACACCCGTTGGTGAAACCAGCCCTTGTATGGCAAGAGGACCGAAAGAGACTAATAACACAAAACAATAACAACAAACGTTTCTGTCCAACAATTTTATTCCTGAGTTAAAGAACCTGTAGAAAACAGTTTCTATAGCTTTGGAATCCAACCACACCTCCTTCTCTTTCTCTTTCGACCATCCATTCAAATAGCTGCTAGGCCAATGGTTTCTTCTTAGTCAATGAGTTGCAGTAATTCTGAGAAAGCACGACTTCTGCTTTATTACAAATGGCGCAACTTATCACGATCGGTTCCACCTTTACTCGTTTAAGATAACTGAATTGCTTAGGTATTGCTTATCGTAAACTACTTTTAGAGATTTCAGTTAAACATGTCTGGGAAACAGACGCTACGCCTTTATTATGTATTTGTGATTCAAAATTAAAGTATCCGTTGTGGTCACAATCGAAAGACGCTGCCTTAAGGCTCCACAGA
Organism: Tenodera sinensis; assembly: GCA_030765045.1. NCBI lineage: Eukaryota > Metazoa > Arthropoda > Insecta > Mantodea > Mantidae > Tenodera > Tenodera sinensis. Next base: position 204,514,891 of record CM060962.1, on the reverse strand, counting down.
AATGGTATATCAGCTCCTCGTGCGCACCTCTCATTTTTATTTTAACGTTACAAAACAGATCAAGGGGTAATTGCTAGTCTCTAATTTTCGTGGTCGTGGATTCAAACCTGGCGGAGAGTGATGGATTTTTTGGTCGTAAGTCTTATAGTATGGCTTCCCTCGGAAGGGAAGTAAAGCCGGTGGTTCCCTGTCGTAGATTTTACGGCACGTAAAAGAACCTTAAAGCTGATAAAGAGGCCTCTGTGCTAAATGAAGTGGTCTTTCACGGCTAGTATAGAATGGGTCGCTGGGAACCATAGCAATTACAGAGCGTCCATAAATAAAAACTCAATTACCCTCACTTCCCATTCTTCGAGAAGAAGGCTCTTCTTTCGGACGGTTCACCCTATAGGAAGCTGCACACAAGACCTCTTTAACCTCATGCAGTAGCAGCACTCACTGCAACACATCACAGTCGTCACAAACTCTCTCGGAGTCTCTTTTTGTCACACCAGAAATGCACTCAGTAACTCACTCACCTAATCGCGAACATGCTGGCTTACATAGCCGCTGAAATTTTCCGTAGAATAGTCTAGGACGTTCTGAAGGTGGAGAGAACGGAAACTTCCAGAAGATTCTAGTTGTCTGTCCATAGTGATGCTAATGTTTACACTGGACGAGAGCGTTACTTCGTCTGCTGATCTCAATGTATCTCTCCAACCGCACGGCATAAACTTGGGCGGTAACCGCTACGTCACAATATAACAACCGTTCATTTTGTTCCTATTCTAAGAATTTCAAAATTATAATAGGATATCAAGATGTTAAATATTTTGAAATGCGCGTGGCTCGGTTTTACGAAATAAATTGAACATTTTTAGAGGTTTAAAAACGAAACAAAAACGTCACTCATCAAAAAAGAACACGCACCTCTGCTGAGAAATAAATGCCATTTGCTTTGCGTTGCGGTTAATATATATGTGATATGTTCGTTTCAGTTAGTGGACATGGCAGCAAGGAAACAGAGCATATAAAACTCTCGTGGTCTTTCCAAGAAAGCACACGTCTTGTATAGTCGAGTGCATGGAACTATGCCGAAATAATGCGCAGTAATTTTTGTTGGTAAAGTAATGCTAAACGATCTTTGCGACACCCAGTACCCCCACCCTTACCAGGTTCTAGCACTCCACTTTTTGTTAGTGTTTGTATACTCCACCCTTTTTCTTCGCTCCTAAAACGGACCTCTGTTCATAAGTTAATATTGGAGTGCCAGACTTTGGATATCAAAGAAAACGTCATGGACTCGTCCAGGAGCTAATGTGGATGCGTAGTATGCACAGGGTACCTTCTAGGCATTTAGGTAAAATGTTTACCTACTCCTCCCCTTTCGCCGCTCGCCTAGGCTTTGTTCATAGGTTACTCCGTGTGTATCTTGAAACCGAGGTAATAAAAGACTGGCTCACAGAGGGCTGTTTTCAAACATAGTTGATTAGGAGTTTCTCCCAACATTTAATAAGAAAAACTATAGGAAACCAAATGTATCGGCACGTTTCCGTGCACTCGACTGCACAATATACTGTGTCATGCTACTTTATAGTTTATAACATGCTACAGAAATGTCCATGTTGTAGAAAATAAGAAGAGGATGGAGATTCTAACAGCGTTCTCGTGGTACTCGAATGGCAAGAAGCTTCTAGCAACTTCTGACTCTGGCTCGGACACATTACATGCCTTACATGGCATACGATTTATTAGTATGTGTTGGGTCGTCTTCGGACATAGCCACTTGGTTCATGTAATGGCTCCGGCCATTAATCTAAAACCAATGTTTAACGTAAGTATTGCAATTCATTATTTTCTATATTTTTGGTTGACAATAATTTGCTAATAGAATCATTAGTTAATTCGGTGATTTTATATCACCAATAGCATTATAAAGTGCCTTATAAAATCCTTTGCTTTTCATTGCAGGTACATTAACAAAAATTATGATTTATTGCATTCACATGGTTTTCTCTACTAATCCTTCTGTAAACAATTACTACAAAAGTGTATTCTATATCCTTTTGTTAATCGAGATAAACTTTCTCGTACATTTCCACATTTCGTTACATGTATAAGGACAATACATTCAAGTAATAGAGCTTTTAGAAAACGGATCCTATGTAACGGCTTTGAAATTCCGTGTTCTTTGCAAATCTACGAGAGAACGAATAGCGACTTACTACTAGCAAAAGTTTGTTTTTTCAAAATTCAAACTAATAATAAAGAATATCTAGAGCAAAAATGTGATGTGTTGTATTCACATGGCATTCTCTACTCTTGTACTAACTATTCCTACAGACTCTTATTCCCTTATCTTCTTCGTGTTAGTCAAGATAAACATTTGCAAAAATTATCTTACTGCTAATTTTCTTATAGATGCAGGGGAATGTGGGAATACAGTAGGCTTTGTGTGATAGTAAAATCTTTTAAAGCCTTGAAATTCCATTCTCTTTGAACTTCTAAGATATAAAAAATGAATAACGGCCTTCCATTTGAGAAAAGTTTTAAGTATTGCATAACTCATACAAACAACAAGGAATATCTCTGGTTCACTCTACAAACAAATATATTCAGACATAACTTGTGTATTTTAACGAGATCTACATTTTTAGTATAGTAAGATTTGGTATATCTCTTGCGGTTTACCAGTTATGCAAAAGTTACCAAGAGTAAACAGGACTACACAGGCTATGACCAGAAAATTCAAAATGTACATTTCATTTGATATAAAAATATCTTAATCATTCACATATACATTTTAATCAAAATCGTTATAGCCACTTTTGAGAAAACCAAAATTTACGAAAAATGTTCCATATAAAGGTGCAGGAATTTTCTTGAAAACCTTTGTGTTACATCCCTGAAGGATATTAAACTTAAATATCAACTTTGGTTTTTAAACAACTTTTCGTTTTTGAGTTACACTATCCACAGACAGACATACATACAGACACGCAGTCACATAGACACATAGGTACATGCATACATACACACACACACACACACACACACACACACACACACACACACACACATACACACATGCGCACCTTTTTCTAAAATTACTTTTTTCGATTCAGTGGGCCTCAAAACATTATTTCCGGTGAAATCTCAACATCGAAATTTTGGGTCGAATGAAATACTTTCCCTACTTACTGTACGTAGTAGAGAAAGTAAAACAAGCTTGGAATAAATTGTGCACTTTAACGAGATCTATATTTTTTGTGAAGCAAGATTTTTTTTCTGTAGCTCATATTTTAACGGTTATATAGAAGTCATTCAGAATGCAGAGTAATTCTCAAGCTATTCACAGAAAATTAAAGTTGTGCATTTTATTTGTCATACAAATATATTAAACATATGGTATTTTAATTATTTAAATATACTAATATTAATATGAATATGAATATATAATATATTAATATTAAAACGTTAGAGCCCTTTTTGGGAAAATAAAAAATAGTGAACATCATTTCATGTAAAGGGTAGTTCTAGCAGGGAGAATTTTCTTGAAAATGTTCGTGTCGTGTCCTTAGAAAAAGCTGTATTAAGTAAGGTATTTAACCAAGTTTTCGTTTTTGGGTTATACTATTGACAGACAGACATTGAGAGACAAACGTGTGCGCCTACGCCCACACACACACACGGACCGTTTTTCTAAAAACGCTTTTTTTTTTTACTTTCTCTATTACGTATAGTAAATAGCGGAAGTAATGTATTCCACCCAAACATTTGATGTCAACATTTTACCGGAAATGTATGTTTTCATGCCCCCTGAATAAAAAAAAACAAAACAAAAAAAACAGCTTTTGAAAAAGTCCGTGTGTGTGTCTGTGTGCGTGTGTCTGTGCGCATATGTTTGTGTGTATTTGTGTCTGTCTGTCTGTCTGTCTGTCTGTGAACAGCATAACTCAAAAACGAAAAGTCGGTTAAATACCAAAGCTGGTATTTAAGTTTAATATCTTTCAAGGATGCGACACAGTTTTTGAAGAAAATGCCTACACGCTAAACTACCGCTTACATGGAAAATGTTTAGAAAATGTTGATGATTTTGAAAATGGCTCTGACTATTTAGATTAAAATACCAAATGTTTAAGATATTTTTATAAAAAATTAAATGTATATTTTGAATGTTGTGGCTATAGCCTGTGTAGTTCTGTTTACTCTTGATGACTTTTACATCACCCGTAAACCGTTAGAGATAGACAAAATCTTACTATACAGAAAATTTATATTTCGCTTAAACGCACACTTTATGTCCAAATGAATTTTTTGTGGAGTGAACCATTTCGGAGATATTCCTTATTATTTGTGTGAGTTGTGCAATATTTAAACTTTTTTTCAAATGGGAGATTCTTATTCACGTTTTTATATTTTAGGCGTGCAAAGAAAACGGGATTTTAAGCCCTTCATACAGTGACCAGCTTTAAAAGATTTGACTGTCGCTCAAAGCCTATTGCATTCCCGTTGCACCTATAAGAAAATTAACAATAAGATAATTTGTACAAATTCTTACCTCGATTAAATTGAAGAAGATAGAGGAATAACAGTTTGTAAGAATAGTTTGTACAAGAGTAGAGAAAGTCATGTGAGTGCAACACAGCAGAATTTTTATTTAGAGGGTCTCGAAATATGTATTTCTGGTGAAATATCGAAATCGAACTTAGGGTAGAGTACAATAGTTCCTCTACTTACTAAGTAAGTAGTAGAGAAAGTAGAAACGTATGGGCATAATTTACTGCAATAAGGCAAATCACAACAATGCGTACATATTGAATGAACTCTGGCTGTTAAAGTCGTATTTTATAACATTCAGAGAAGGTTGACACATGTTTTTCGAAATGCAGGGAACAACAATAAATTAATTAAGCTAATTACAAAATAAAATGGATATAATTTACAGTTAGGATGCTCTTGACTTTCAAAATAAACACTGGCTGCGTTTATTTCTTTATCTTCATCGTACTAATATAGAATTTATTTTATTTTACAGTTTATAACGAACTTCTGGCGGCTGTATTTAACCAATGCCACACTCTCTGTCGACACATTTTTCTTCCTAAGCGGGCTTCTGGTTAGTTATGTATTTTTGAAACAGATGAATAAAAGCAAGAATTCTTCATTTAACATTCCACTTTACTACATTCATCGATATATCAGGTAAGAATGACATCATGTCTGTTGCCTTCACCTCATTGCCATGTTTGCATTAGTTATTATTTTGATGAAAAGTGATACAATCGCTTTCTAACAAGTTCGTTTATCTTGTTTTATTACAAACATAATGCTAAACCTTTGTTAGACCATGAGTATGTAACATTTTCTTTTCAGGATGGGAACGACTAACCATTTTCGGTCCCAAATGCAGTAGAACGTAACTAAATGTGTTTTCTGGTGAAATTTGTTCTAGTGTAGATATCTTAGTTGCGCGTTGTGTACCTGCTTGTTCCGTTTACATGCAGGTGTGAAAGAAACGAACAGAAGACCGCGATGTCTTGTTTATGTGGTTTTCTCAACAACTACACACAAATCCTGCCCAAGTAGGGGTCTTGGTGTGAGCAAATGCACGACCTTCGCCGCAGCACATATTTCAAGCAAATAAAAACACTTCTTTAATGCATTAGATGTATTATCACTAGGACTCGGAAGTTCATGCCCTAAAAAACACTTAAATATGCATGCAAATATGCTCTTAAAAACTTCAAAATATGCCAAGAAATATGCACTATTTCATTAGAACAGTTCATGTCCCTTTGCAGTAGACGAGTTAGTGTAAATAATAAAGTTACCTTATTTCTTAGAGGCTGAAGCAGAAGTGGTTCCGCTGCTAGTATTAACTGCTAAATTGCAGTTCACAACCAACACTACACAAATTTTCAACAGTAAAACGTCGTCTATTGTCTGGCAAAGCACTTTTGTAACGTGGAAAACTTCTTTACAGGTCACAAGATGTTATAGGGGCATATTTAAATGATGTCAACTGTTTCATAGAGAGAGTCAAGTCTCTTGGTGTGACAGATGGTTTTCTTTCGAGGATGTCTCGGATATCGCACATCTGTTTATAACCAGAATTTTTTGAAATTACATAATTCATTTTCTCTTTCACTTTTTGTCCTATGCTACCAGGAACCGAACTTAGATCACATATTGTTTTTTCAAGCACAGTAAGTGATTCATGCAAAGGAATTGCTACAGCTTCCAATGCCGTTATGGCTGTTGGTAAGAAAGAAAAATGGGCAGATATGAAACCCAGATCCTTCTTTAACCCAGTGTCTGACAGAATATTTTGCACAGTTTGTATTGATGAAGCATCGTTTGAGTCCAACGAATTAACAACCTCTTCGATTATTTCTATGTGCTCAGCATAATATAAAACTGCATCGACCCATGTTCCCCATCGAGTTAACACCGGTGCAGGAGGAAGTCGGATATTAGGTGCTGTTGATCTAAACAACTTAATTCTTTCAGGAGATTTAACAAAAATTCTCTTTGTACTGGACACAAATCTATCTACCCGTGGGAAAGAATCGCGTATTGTCTCAGAAATTCGATGGAGAGCGTGTGCCTAACAAGTTATATGAATTAAGTTAGGAAAAATACCTTTCAGAGTTTTTCCTGATTTTACCATATAAGGTAACAAATAAAAACAGCCAGTTGTATTCGATTCCACATGGGCATTGTAATTTCAAAGAGTCCATCACAAACTGTGTCACAGTTACATTGTCAGTGGCCGACAATTTGCACATATTAAGGAGATAAGCTGTAGTCTTTTGTTCATTATTTAAGGCACCCACGATTATATTAGCTATACAACGGCGCTCAGAATCACTAACAATTGTAACAATTGTGTGTAACAAAATTGTAACAATGCCCTACATAAGTCTTACGCACTGTACTTTCTTCAGGCACATGTTGTTGAGTACACTTGGTAAGAAAGTTTTTAAATATTGGATTATTAATTTTGAACAAGGGAATATCAGCAGCTAAAAATGCTTGGCACAAGTCATAGGAAAATTCAGTAACCCTACTTCCTAAACACTCTACTAATTATTTTAGAACAGATTATTTGTTTGCGAGTTTTCTGATTAAATTCTCCTTATGTTTTGCTGTGTTTATGTGCTGAACTATTTGAAATCTTTTCTCACTCCCTATATTTTTGTAACACGCTCCACAAACAGTGCCCTATTATCTGTAGATGGTAAATCACCCGAAAACTTTTTCTGTAAATTAATTAATCTAGCACTCTAAGTTGGTTTTATTTTCGGCATTTGAAGAGCTTTTTAACATTTTATACGCCTAATTTAATTTGGAGGGAACCAGTTCACAGCACTGTTACGTTTGAAGACCACGCAGAGGCAAGCGTTTTATATAATCGTGCTGCTCAGAACGTTGACCTGCACTTTATCTTTGTTAATATAAACCTCTCGGATAACGCACTGATTATTCTCCACGCACAAACATATAATGAAAGGATGGAAACAGGGGATTCACTACATAACAACATGACTCAGCATTGCTTCTCGCCACCTGGCGAGTTACATCATCATATGCAACACTACCAATGTGAAAAATATTATCCAGGTGGAAAAAAACCATAAAAATCATTAAAATATGTTATATAGAGGCTATAGCATTGAAATAATATGCATTTATCAAAATCAAGAAAATATACAGTTATATGCACCATAAAATCACGTCCAAATAACTTAAAATTCCATAATTCGTGCACATAATGTAAAAGCATACATTTTTAACCCCTATGAAAAAACATGCAAATGCATGAACTTCCTAGCCCTAATTATCACAATTTTAATAATTCAAATAATACAAGCGGTGAGTAAGCATATTATTTTAATAATCTTTCACGTAAGCATAACTTAAATAATTAACTGTACTCCCAAGTTGTTTATTGGAGCGAAGCAACGATCATGCTAACCCAGTATTGTTGATGTTGCGATCATGACTGAGTACGTAGAGCGTCAGAGAAGTGTAATTAAACACAAAAGTACCAACGTTCTTAAAAGTGCTGAAAACAATAGTTTGGAATGCATTAAATGTTTTTTTTGAGCCTTATTGTTAATAATGTTACTTCTTTAAATAAAAGCACGTCATGAAGTAGTGTAACCCTGCCCTAATGTCCAAATCTGCACTAATATAATAAAGGGAGAAAATGTGTGTGTATGTGTGTATGTGTGTGTATGTGTGTGTATGTGTATGTATGTGTGTATGTGTGTATGTGCGTGCGTGTGTGTATGTGTGTGTATGTGCGTGTGTATGTGTGTATGTGTGTGTATGTGTGTATGTGTGTGTATGTGTGTATGTGTGTGTATGTGTGTGTATGTGTGTGTATGTGCGTGTGTATGTGTGTATGTGTGTGTATGTGTGTGTATGTGTGTGTATGTGTGTATGTGTGTGTATGTGTATGCATGTGTGTGTATGTGCGTGCGCTTGAAAACTGGGGAGTTAGGAGATGTTTTTTAATATTCATGTCACCACATTTCAATCCCATTTTCTTAAATATGAGTATCAGAAGCTAGTTTTGTCGTTTTGCAAATACAGCAGATTTTTAGTGAGCTTAAGTCCAAAGTATGAATAGAAGCTTACAAGTATTTTAAACTTTAGTTATTTTAGGGTGGTTTAGGAAGTGTTGTGTATCATTCATATCACTACATTCCCTCATATTTCACTGAAGTTTTATGAGGAATATTTGGGTATAATTTTGACAAAACCAGGTGCATTTGGATTTTAAAATCTTACAAAAATGATAAGCTAACCTTAAATTCAATCCTTATTTTTGACCCCTAAAATCAAATCAATATTCTTTGCTCTATTTAGATGAAAGTTTGTACCATTATACTATAGGACCAGACCAAAAGTACGAGTTAACTTACATATCTAAAAACCAGCTCTATACGACATTTTCAAAATATGGTCCAAAATACTGCACAATTGTGCAGTAGGAGTTGGCAAAAATCATAGGTTACGCTATAACTTCCAAAAACCACCTAATTCATATTTTGAGTTATATAGCACTCAAAAATTTTAAAAGCTACCCTTATTTTATTTTCAAACTCCTATAAATAAAACTGTACATGTTTAAACAGGGCATAAATGTGTCCACCTGGTGAAAATTACAGGATACCATATAACTTCAAAAAGCTACCCAAACTCATACTTTTAAACCCGTGTTTTTAGAAATTTTTCCAGTTTATTTGACCAATCCGCACAAAGATTTGGACACTCATTCTGTAGGTGCACGTAAAAATTACTTACCGCTTTCAAAAATCATCCTTGTCCTTATTTTGAATCCCATATTTATAGAATGAACCAATGCAATATTCTTTAAGACAGATAAGATTCATTTAAAAATGAAACCATTCCATTTATTTCTGTACAGAAAAGTGAACTATGAAACAGCCTTTATGAATAAGCATTTATTTAATCCTAATTGTGTTTCAGATTGACGCCTCCTTACGCCATAATGATTATGATTCAGGCCACACTAATAAGGTACATGGGTACAGGTCCCTTATACGATACCTACATGGCGGCCACAATAGCACCGTGCAAAACACACTGGTGGACGGAGTTACTTTACGTGAATAATTATGTGGAACCAGCGAAAGTGGTGAGTGAAGAACTAAAATACTGAAACAAGGTTTTACCAAAACCATAGAAAGGTTGAATAGGTATTTTACATTTAGTATGAATTTATGCTTTAAGCTCAAAAATAGAGTTATTGCAGCGAGCAATAAGTTTGTCATTGTTCATTGAAAAACAATGCTTTTTGCCATCCAAAAGAAGAAAGAGAGCAAGCGACAAGTTTCATTTGTTAGGTGTGGCGTGCATTGCTGCATTGAAAAACATCTGATGTGTTGCACTCACATGACTTTCTCTACATACCATTATTACAAATTCTTATTCCTGTATCTTCTTCGTGTTAGTTGAGATAAACATTTACAGAAATTATCTTATTGCTTATTTCCTTGTAGGTGCAAGGGGAATATGGGAATACAGTAGGCTTTAAGCGATAGTCAAATCTTTTAAAGCTTCAAATTCCGTTCCCATGGGACGGTTGACATATAAAAATGAACAATGATGTTGCATTTGACGAAACTAACACAAATAACAAGGAATATCTCCGAAATGGTTCATTCTACAAAAAAAAAAAAAAAAAAAAAAAAAAAAGAAAAAAAAAAAAAAAGTATTTGGACATAGATTGTGTTTTACCAAGTTCTACATTTTTGTATAGTAACATTTGTTCTATCTCTTACGGTTTAGGAGCTATTCAAAAGTTCTCCAGAGTAAACAGGACTACATGGGCTATAGCCAGAAAATTACATTTAATTTGTCATAAAAATATCTTTAACGTGTCATTTTAATCAAAATCGTTAGAGCCATTTTCAAGAAGATCAAACTTTTCGAAAAATTTTCTATGTAAAGGGTAGTTTAGGGCGGAGCTATTTTCTTCAAAATCTTAATGTCGCATCCATAAAAGACATTAAACTTAAATGCCAACTTTAGTCTTTAACCGAGTTTTCGTTTTTGAGTTATGCTGTCCAATGACTGACAGACACACAGACAGACACTCACACGGACCTTTTTCTAAAAATCTGATGTGCTGCACTCACATTGAAGCATGCACACATCACCCTGCTGAAGTCGGGGAAAAATGCTGAAGACCCAGGCAACTAAAGACCAATCAGCCTACTGCCGGCCATCAGCAAGCTGTTTGAAAAAGTGATTTAAAAACGCCTACAGATCATACTCTACAGACACAACATCCTTCTCCCCAAACAGTTTTGATTCCGTCGCCAGCATTCCGCCATTCACCAGCTTCTTCGCCTCGTGGACGAGGTGGTAAACGGCTTCAACAATCAGCATTACGTTGCAGCCCTTTTTCTAGACATCTTCCGTACCTTCGACACATTGTGGCATGAAGGTCTCCATCGACTGATAAACTACGACACCCCATCTTACCTGGTTCATCTCATACATATTTTTCTCTCAAATCGCACCTTTCTTGTCACCAGGGACAGCATTCATTCCCAAACCTTTTCTATCAATGCAGGTGCACCCCAAAGCAGTGCTTTGGACCCCTGCTATTCTTGATATTCATACTCTTCCTCCCCTCCGGGTCTGCAATTTATATCTCTCCGCTGACGACACTGCAATCATCACAGCATCATCTCGTCATGGTATTGCAGTGCAACGTCTTCAGCGCTACCCCGACATGTTGACAACATGGTTTGCCGGGTGACGTCTCAAGATCAACGCCAAGAAATCCACAGCCGTCACCTTCACCAGACGCCATCTCCAGGAAGTTAACGACCTTCGCCTGGTAGGTGAAAATGTACCATGGTCCACCGAGGCAACACATCTGGGAGGATTTGCGTCTAACTTGGAAGGCGTATATCTTATCACTGACATCGAAAGTCAGCAGAAGAATGGTCTTGTTGTACCCACTGAGTAACAAGAAATCGCCGATGTCTTTGATAAAGAAGATGCTTATATACAAACAAGCGGCCCGGCCTGCAATGGTTTATGCCTGCCAAGTCTGGGGAACTGCAGCCAAAAAAAATCTTTACCCACTTCAAGTCCTTCAAAACAGATACCTTCGGACAGCCACCGCAGTCGAATGGTACATCCCAAGCGACAATATCCATTGAGACCTCTCCTTCCCTACCTTGAAAGAGTACGTAGTCCATTTCTCCAATAGCTTCTGCGCCAGACTTCCCTTCAGTTTCAACCACCTCATTCGTGGCTTAGGGGAATATGACATTGACCCCGGGGAAACATGCAAACGTCCCAGACTTGTGATAGGCCAGTAATAATATACAGACAACGGAATCACTACAAAAACAAAACAAAAAAAACAAAAACAAAAAACAAAAAAAAAACACAGGACTGACTCATCATCGACATTATCACCAGTTTTAACATAACCGTTAAAAAAATCACAGAGCATCTGTCATCATTTTATTTCTATATATCCCTTCGTCATCTTACTTTCTATTCCAAACAATTTTCCCAGCATTTACCCACTATCATTATCTTACCAACCATAATAAAGCCAGGAAGGGATTTAATCCCGGTATGGCAACAGTCGAGTGCGCCTCCCACAGGGGGAGAATAATCCCTCAACGACCTAGCAGAAGAATGACTTTCTCTACTCTTGCACTAACCACTCTTACAAACTCTTATTCCTATATCTTCTTCGTGTTAGTTGAGATAAACATTTGCAGAAATTATCTAATAGTTTATCTTCTTGTAGGTACAAGGAGAATATGGGAATACAGTAGACCTTGAACGATAGTCAAATCTTTTAAAGCTTTCAAATTCCGTTCTCTTTGCCGGTTAACAAATAAAAAATGAATAACGATGTTGCATTTGACAGAAATATAAGTTCTCCAAAACTCACCCAAATAACATAAAATATCTCCGAAATAGCTCACTCCACAAAACGATTTATTTGGGCATACACTGTGTGTTTTAGCAAGATCTACATTTTTGTAGAGTAAGATCTGGTCTATCTCTTACGGTTTAGCAGTTATGCACAAGTCATCCAGAGTAAATAGGACTATATGGGCCAGGTATAGCCAGAAAATTCAAGATACACATTTCATTTGTCATAAAAATATCTCAAACATATGACATTTTAATCAAAATCGTTAGAGCCATTTTCAAGAAAATCAAAATTTTCGAATAATTTTTTCCATGTAAAGGATAGTTTAGAGTGGGGCTATTTTCTTCAAAATCTTCGTGTCGCATCCTTGAATGACAATAAACTCAAATACCAACTTTGGTTTTTAACCGACTTTTCGTTTTTGAGTTATGCTGTTCACAGACTGACACACACACACACACACACATACACACACACACACACACACACACACACACTCACTCTCATACACACATACATACACACACGCACGCACATACATATACATACACACATACATTCACACACACGCACATACACGTACCATTTTCCAAAAATACCTTATTGAATTCAGGGAGTCTAAAACGTTTTTTTTTTTTTTTTTTTTTTTTTTTTTCCAGTGAAATCTCAACATTGAATTTGTTTGAGTGGAGTAAAACCCTTCTATTTACTGTAGTTGAGCGGTAGAGAAAGGAAAAAGAATGCAACGGAGACATTAAAATATGTAAAATAGGATAGCGTAAATCTCGGAAGCGTCTTGCTAAGTAAATGAATATGTATCGATGTCAGCACCAAGAAGAGTGAAGTGAGTCGGTTTGCTAACATTAGGTTCTCTAGATTGTATGGCTTACACTGGAAGTTTCTCAGTTATCACCTTGAATCTTGGTTGTAGCGATCATACTCATTGCTAATAATCACGTTGCTTTTTAAAGAGGAAGCAAAAAAAAAATGTTGGAATTACAATTTTTGAATTATCGGTATGCGGCTATCCCCACACACTGAGTTCCATGTCGCTGAAGCACGTGCTTCAAAAGTTGTTAGGTGGTGCGGAGATTTCAACTAACTCTGTTTAATGAGGAGAATACGTTAACATAAACACAGCTTTGGCGGTGTTTCAGTCATGTTATTTCAACTTGTTCTACTGATGACTTAAGTGCTCTGAATATTCAGTTGCCAATTTCTTTTGAAGAGGGTTAGCTGACGTCAAATGAAAAGTAATTTTGACGTAGCTATGGCTACTTAATGGAATCTTAGACATAAATGTGAAAAGAAATGTGTCATAAGGTGCTGTAAACATAATTATTTGTCAACCAAGCGACCTTACTAGTAAGAACTAAATAGGTTTACAAACTATAGAAGTGTGAAAAAACTCGGCAGTAATTATGGTATTCATATTTCATTGAACAGGTTTGGAAAATTCATAATTTTCATCATAGACATTGTTAGCTAAATCGCTTATATCGCCTCCATTAAAAGAATCGCTCTCTTTGAATAGTACATTCGAATTAAGAAGAAAGCATCTCCATTTTCGTCATCAGTATTGTCACTTATGTGATTTAATTCTGAACAAAATCAACTGGTTTCTTTACAACTACAGGTGCATGTCATCCCAGTATTCAAGCTACACAATAATACCGTTTCTGAGAATGTTTTCGGTTGTGGTTTAGTATTCAAGTGACTTAGTGAAATAAAGTCTTTCGGAACTGCACACTATCACAAGTGATAGCTCCGTGAATGAAATTGTGATGGCATGCAGGGTGTAAAAAGAAATAATGTTTATACTGTCTGTGGAAGCTGCTTGATATGTTTGGATACATTACCAAGCATTTGCTAATGTGAGCGTTGAGGAACTCATTTAATTGATATTTTCAACATGCAATTAGATTAACTGGTGCTTTGCATCTCTGAAAAGCATTTTATTGGAAATAATATCTTTTAAACTGCTGTAAGTATATGTTTTTAACTATGGTTCCACGGGCTCCAAAATGACGCGGACATTTCTGCATGCAACTGTAGAGCACCATAATAGTCGATTGATAGCTTAATCGTTGAAAGAAACACAGAAAAAGAGGGAAAGATGCTATAGTTTACTTCCTGTATTCAGTTGTATACATATATAACACAGACGTATGTGGAGGGACGTTCATGAACTCTCTGCCTTGCACACAACTGCGCTTCAAACCATGAATGTGGCATGAATCCGTCGATGTGGCAGGGTGCGTACTTAATTCGCTATAAAAGTCTATTTAGAAGCCTAAAATGCAAATAATATTGTGTTCAAACGCCGCTCCCCTAAAAAAGGAATACATAAATTTACATGTAACAATGATTATTTAGGCTGAGAAGTTATGACATTGGAAACAAATGTAATTTTAGGTGTTTGTGTGTGTGTGTGTGTGTGTGTGTGTGTGTGTGTGTGTGTGTGTGTGTGTGTGTTTGTGTATCAGTATCTGTTTTTTACTCTTATCTTTTCACTTTCAGTGTCTTGGTCAGGGTTGGTACCTGGCAGTGGATATGCAGCTCTTCATATTATCACCCATTGTACTTATTCCATTATGGAAGTGGTCCAGGAACCTGAGCCTTTCATTTCTGAGCATTCTCATCCTTTGTGGTCTTGCTACTACCTTTTCTGTTTCTGAAATTAAGGAGCTTCCAACCAGCATATTATCTGCCCAGTAAGTTCATAGCATAACCTACAGTACTGTGGCAGACACACAATTTAAAGGCGGCTGGTAACTGACCACTCCATGATTGTTTTTTTTGTTTTTTTTCTGCGCAAATGAATTTTGTGGGAGAATTGATATTCATATGCCTGGTTTTACAACATTATTTTACAACGTATTTAACCATATAACACACAAGTCGTGGCACATCTCTGACTGGATGTTGTGTTGACCAGCTCATTCTGTCACCCGCCATTAAATTTTGTGTCTGCTTTAATATATTGCAATTGTAGATGTTTCTGAAAGAAACTGCAAACAGAATGAGTTTTTAAAGTGTAAGTCGTCAATTTTTTCTTTCAGTTTGTTCAGTGCCTTTATGACTACCATAAACAGATAATAAAATAACCATTCTAAGGGATGGAAGAGTAACTCATGTGATAATACTAGGATTCATACTCCTCCAAATCAATAGTTCGTGCACCTTTAGCTGAGACTTGAACATTTCTAAATGTCCATCAAATGGTGAAGAATGCAAGTATTGAAATATACCTAATTGGAATTAAACCTTGTGGCAAGGTAACCATACAATCACAAATGGCCGGAGCGAAGCACCTTAAATTGCGAGATGCGGGGTGTGGCTTCGGTCGCGATCAACGGCAATCCCCACAGAGGAAAGTGGAGAAACACTGTAGCGCTGAGAAAGAGAAGTGCATAATACACCATAAGGTGATTATCACGCCATAGTGAGCAACAGGCCAACTAACGACGCAATATAAAGTAATATTTTATATAGGAGTATGCTATTATAAACAACCTATTGTGGAGGATATACATACGTAATTCTAATACTACTGTTGTACACGCATATTTTCCACTCTGCAATTCTCTGTCGTGGTTGATGAGCACCTAATGCATGTGTCGTATTAAATTTGTAGTGCAAAAAGAAACCAAGCACAAATCAAGTAACAATTATTTAATTTTTGCTGAACTAGGTACTGCTAGATTAAATATCCGGACACGTATCTTATCATTTCCTATATAGTTTATTCTAAAGAAATATCCGCGTGATTTCGAACATCAGTGAGACAGTCTTCTTGTAAGTTTTAGTACCCAAATTAACAAAATCTGGACAGCCTATTTATTAACTAGCATGTAATACTAATCCAATATTTTTTGCAGCCCAGATTTCAATCATCTTCTATACGTTCCAACGCACACGAGGTTTACGCCTTGGCTGATTGGTATACTCTGTGGTTACCTCATTTACGAAACCAAGAGAAGGAAGATCACCATCCCGAAGGTAGGTTGTAAATTACGTAGTTCCTCTGCATTTGTGCATGCCCTAATTAAGAAGTATCCCAAGGTTCAATAAGTATAAGTTTCCCTAAAATCGATATGCAGAAGTTCCTATTGTTATAGCGGTGTCAGTAGTTTACGTAATACTTACGTGTATTGGCCGTGGGGCCAAACAGAATTTAGACAAATGTACTCTTTGAGAATTTGTTTTGTCTACTTTCGTCTGAGTAGCAGATATGATCTTTCTCTGTCAAACATATCTCAACATGATGGAGAAATCACATGATTCTTACTAATGTTCTGACGTTGTTCCCAACAAGCCAGCACACGCATACTTCGCAGGGATCGCCTACAGGGAGAGACGGTGCGTGCCATTTGCTGTATATTAATTGTAACAAATTTTGATTGAATCAGAAATTTCCCAATACTGACTGCAGTCAAGGGTTGTTGAAACGCACTGCTAATTAGATTTGTTTAATGTAAATGCTCAAAGAATCAAGAAGCTTATCACAGGCTTTTAGTATTGTTTCAAAACAACTAATGAAAATTGATGATCAGTGTTCTTGGCTTCCGGACACAGGTCGTGGAAGCCTATGCATTCATTCAACTAATGAAAATGTGCTTTTCTTTACAACCAAGTTCTTTGTCATTTTCTGATCCTTCAACATGGTGATTACTACGAACAAAATACATTTTCCTAAAGACAAGAAATGCTGTCAGAGTTTCCTGTGACAGATTAACAGCAGTTGCTGAGTTTTTCCAGTGATAATGCGAATTAAATGATGACAAAAATGAGCTATAAGTAAACATATTTACATCGGAAATTCCTTCAGAAAGGGCTTTCCAAGTTTAAACCCTGCAGTGATCACGTGCGGACTCTCGCTCCCCAAAGAACCATTATTGTGATTTTCGCGCGTATCCTTTACACCACCCTTTTCCTGATATTTATGCCTTCCTAAAATGAACTTGTCATTATTAGTGTAGCCACACAGCTGTGTGTGTGCATTATTGACAGTTGCGGAGTGAGAGTCTGCAGCGACCACTAACATAGCTGCTATAAGTGATATAGTCGTTTCAATGGCTACTTGCGAAGAGGAAGAATGATGTATGCAGCGTTTGTTGGAGGAATATTTAGCCTTTGATTCCGATACAAATGACATATTTGAAGACGAGGAAGAGGAGGGAGAAGATAATATTTCGACTACTGAAATTTTGGAAACTGATACTGAACAGGAAATATCAGATCAAGAGGATGAAGACATCAAACCTGTTGAAGACATTCCATTTTATGTGGGGAAAGATCAGGTGACAAAGTGAAGTAAACATGTCCCACGAAAAATGTAAGAATTCAATCAGAAAATATAGTAAGGGGCTTACCTGGTGTCAAAGCAGCCACAAAAGATCTAACAACCCCAATATGGGGAATTGTTTTACAAAGTGAATAAATGAATACCATTGTTTATAATACCAATAGACGTATTGAATCTTGAGGCCTAATTATTCACGTCAAAGAGATGCAAGGCAAACGGATATAGGAGAAATTGAATCACTTTTTGGTTTGATTTATTTAGCAGGTGTTATGAAGTGTAGCCGAATGAATGCTGAAGATTTGTGGGATACGGATGGCACTGGCGTGAAGCTTTTCAGACTCACCATATCATTGTCTAGATTTAGATTTCTTTTGAGGCATGTCAGATTTGATTACATTAAAACATGTGAAGAACGCAAGGCTGTTGATAAATTGACAGCAATAAGAGATGTTTTGACGCATTTGTTGAACAATGTAAGTCTGCTTACACTCCTTTTGAATATGTTACCATAGGTGATAAATTAGATGCATTTAGAGGACGGTGTGAATTTCGCCAGTATATTCCATTCAAACCAAATAAATATGGAATCAAAGTGTTTGCTCTTTGCGATTCGAAAATGTATTACACCTGTAATCTAGAAGTGTACGTTGGCAAGCAGCCAATGAGGTAGACAATTCTCCAAGATCTGTTATGGAAAGACTGCGAGCCTATCCTAGTACAACAACCTGTGGGATCATCAATGTTTGCTTTCCAGAAAGATACTATACTGGCCTCATACATTCCCAAGAAAAACAAAGAATGTGCTTTTGGTGTCAAGCATGCACCATAATGACAATGTCGACATACAAACTGGCAAACCCGAAATTATGTTGTCCTATAACGCAACCAAAAGTGGTGTGGATATGGTTGACAAATTATGTTCTAGAGGTAGAACTGGAACTTAAAACTATAGCTATAGCTATTTAAGCTATAAGCTTAAATAAAAGTTTCATGTAATTTCCTGCAATAAATAAATAATTCCTTAATGCAAAAAATATTTAAGATATGTATAAAATAAATAAAACATAAGAAGTATATTTCTTTAACCTTTAAATGGAAATAATTAACTCTAATGTGTTTTAAATACTTGCGGAGTGTCAGTCCGCAGTGACCACTAATGATACCTAAATGACAGCGACCAATCTAGGGTTAAGGAACCCATAAAATTCAAACAAAATGAAATTCTGAAATTAGAATGTTAGAGATAAAGGAAATTGCTTTGAACCAAAATAAGCACTGAGATTCAATTATCTTTCCGATGTAGTTTCTTTGCATTTCATCAAAGAATCTATCGGATATGCATTCAATTCACTCACAAACTCAAATCCCATGTATACTATATAGTAGAACCAGTTAAAAAAGGAAAAGAAAAAAAGGTGTCTTGCTATGAGTTGTTGCGTTTATACAACCCAGGAAAAAGTAGTGACAATGGATATATCTGCGAATTCTGATAATAATATTCTTCAACAGGAAATGTTTCCACAAATAATACATACCAAACACTTTGATAAATACTCGTATTTATTTCCAAAAATAAATTGGTTTAAAATTTTAAAATCCTAAGTTGAACGACGCTAAAGGTTGTCTAATGAGGTTCATCTCATTAACTGAAAGAATGATTTAATTTGTCTAAGTACCACATCCGCAATATGTCCACTGGTAAACATCTCATCCTTGATACAAATTAATGTGTTGTCTTTGGATATTATACAGTCTATAAATTTATAGCAATAAACATATGAACGCGTAAAAGGAACATAATGTGAATTGCGTTTCTGATTTTGAAGTTGATAGGGATGTTGGGAAAGGAAGAAAGAATGACACAAAACTTTGATTCTAGTGCAAGGGGGGGGGGGGGGTTGCCTCGTAAACTCAAAGTTTCAACAGTGAAAGGTTTTACATCAGTACATATAGTGTCCATGAGGATATACTTATAGGTCTACAAGAAATTGTGCAGTGGTTAACTTGGTTTGGCCTTCATCCTTTCGTTTTGGCTTTGCGTTCTTTCTACAGTACTGCACCAGATTATGTTGGAGCAATACGCTAGTAATAATACCAGTGCTGATCCAAAATATCCCAAAATATTAGGTGCGGTGAGATGTATGATTCATGCTAGAGGTTGTACAGCAATAAGAGATTGTGTAATATCGTCCCCTAGGCGTTCAAGGTCACTTTGGTATTCTACAGTGAGTGCTAAGCAGTTTTAGGAAGTTTAAAATTGAAGGTTTTTTACTATCCTGTATGTAATTTGAATCTTGCCGATCGTGATTTTCATTCAAGTCTTTATTTAAAAAATATATTGATGGTGACATTAATCATATGAAAGAATTAATCAAAATATGGCTATATGGGTAGGTTGCAATGTGATATGATTTGGGAATGAAAGAATGCACACGTGCTGGATAATTTTACGAATAATGAAGTTGGATTTCAGTTGCAGTGTAAAATAAATGAAATTAAAAGTGCGAACGACTATTATTCTTTGTATTACCTGCTAATACAAAGAAAGCCAATGATAAATTGAGGAAGTTGTTTAGAAATCATTTTACTTGTGTTCAGAAGTACATATTTTCCGGCGTATTTACCATTTACACTTTCCGAATTTGTACAAACGAAGCATTTAACCGAAAAAAGAAGCGGTTAACTTGTATGAGTGATATGAAAGAACAATGATCTGGATGGATCATCACAAAAGTTGGCTGTATCTAAAATAAAAGCAACTCCCCTTAATAATGATTAAACATCAATCACTTCTGTACATACCTATATCAAATCATACTGTAATGTCTTTGTAATATGTCACTGAAATTATGATATTGGAAAGCCTAAAAATCCTAATTTTAGTGCACTTTGGCTTGATTACCTTGCTGTGAATAGACAGATAAAGTCATGCCGCATAAATGTAGCCTTTGTTTTAATAAAATTTATGTTTTACGGATACCTAACGCTATGAAACACAGAGGGCGGGAAAAAAACCTTGAAATGCAAACTGTGCATTGGTTTATTTCGTTGCAGGTATACGCTCTGCTAGGATGGCTGATAGGAGCTGGTGCCTTGCTTGCCTCTCTCCTGGGTATCTATCCATTCTATAAAACCGATGCACATACAACTCAACTAGAGAGTTCTCTGTACACCACTTTCAGTCGTCCAGTATGGTCTCTCGGAGTTGCCTGGGTAGCCTTCGCATGTGTATCTGGTGTAGGAGGTAAGTCTTTAGAAAAGAAAGTAAATATTATCAAAGGGGTAGAACTGACAAGATCAGCTGATGGCGGAAATCAGACCTAGGAGATGCTCATTCCCGATGGAATTCTCGTGCAAATATTTTATTTCATGTTAATATATTATGCATTACAACCGAATGGAGAAGGTCTTAAACCATTATGTTTGTTTATATGAATTGTGAGCAAATATCTATCAGTAAGGCTCAAATTGCCTGCAAATCGCATCTTCATACTACATGGACATTTCATGGTTAGTAAATGACAACTATTTTTTGTTTAATTTTTAATGTTGTAAGTCACCAGTGGCTACACGTTCGCTTTAGCAATATAGCCAAATTTTCATAGATGTGTGTTAAAATGCACAGTCTATTTGTCTATTATTACATACACTGTAAGCATGCAAAATTTACTAATTTTCATTATTTTTTATCGTGTTTTGCAGTACCACCTTTAAATTGAATCGGTTGTTTGTTGTTGTAACATAACTTTCAGAATTGCAAAATAATACCTAAATTGAACAACTCTTAACGTTGCTATATCTTCTGATTTCAGGTCCAGTGAACACATTCCTTTCATGGAAATTATTTCAGCCACTCAGCAGGCTAACGTATTGTGTCTATCTCGTACATATGTCGTGGATGTACGTCAAATCAGCTTCCGTTAGAACCGCTGTGTACTTGGATGATATTGTGTTTGTAAGTAAACATTTCTCAACGTAAGCTCCAAATGCAAAATATTTGTGTGGCATAGGCCTTGTTTTCTAATCCCTGCCAGCAGCGTTACTGTGATAGTCATGCTTTGCTCTTCACAAGCATTTCTGTTTCCTTTCGACAATTCAGGTATTGTCAGTATCTAGCCAAATCCACTAAGCGGTACCTCACACTATCAAGGTAGGTTTCCACATAACTTACTGTGTTCCGACGACACTTATGGCAAGCAGGTGTATAACCACCGTCTCTGCCCAGTAGAGCGTTAGAGTAATACTCAAACGTAATCTGGAATTCTCTTTTAGTTATCTCATCAGCCGGAGAACATAAAGCACCTTTATACATTCCGTGGAACAAAAATCTGCAATTTTTTGCCTGCTCTACCACATACCTGTAGTTGGTGGAGAAAGCTCTTAGTCCGCCCAAAAATTTCATATCAATTTACCGATAGGTGCTCCTTTTAAAATGTATGTATGTATGTGCTTGAACAAGCAACTTCAGAAATAAAAAATGGTAAGGATATCAAATTTCACACTTGAGCCAAAGTTACATTCGTGATGCTAGGTGAAGATTTTCTAGAAAATTCTCCCACTCCAAATAACCTTTGAAACGGAAAATGTATTATTCGTTTTTATTATTTTAGTAAAAATGGATTCAAACAGCTTGAATTAGAAAACTATATTTATGAAATATTTACATTGTAAAATCTTACTACAGTAATAAATACATAATACATGTACAGTTCATTATTCGTAGCATTAACAATTTCCGAGAAACTTGTAAACTTTTTAAAGTTTTTTTTTTTTTTCCCCAGGTTGAACTGGTCTATGAAACATGTTGAAAAATATGCGCTTTTTGTTTGTTCTGCATTCATTTTTTATTAAAAAAATTACTTTAATTTCATATTGTAGATATATTCTGCGAATACAGCCTAATTTGAAATGCTTTCAGGCGAGCGTATATCATAACGTTAGTTCACAGGACATCCTCCTGTGAAAAGTTTGCTTAATACGACCGAACTACTTCAGAATAACTTGATTGCAAATGAGCCCACGAAATTATTCCATGAGACCTTAGCTCACAAAAGATACTGGTATAACTTTCAGGGAAATGTTTTTAGTACCAGAAGATTTTAACTGAAGATCTGCCATGAGATTATAATAATTGATGAAGAATACAGAATTATGAACTGGTATTAAAACTCTATCAGTAGCACAATAAGTGATTTGCATTAGGAGTAAATGGCGGAAAACTATTGAAATAAACAATACGTCATATAGTTAGTAGGGCTGGGAAGTTGACCTATACATTGCCCAGAAATACCTATAAAAAGACCCTCTACATCCTAAAAAGGGACGCAATAACTGGAAAAAAGAACATTACACAAATTAACTGATATTGTTATATAATTATACTTTACTTACTTAAATAATGAATATAATGTTTGAGATTAGGCATCAAAATCGTTACGTCAGGCATTGCTAAAGGGAAACGCATGTAATTTTGTCCCACACTGTCTTATTTAAGAGCTCCTGATTTACATTACTACACAAATACTGCGGAGATGCCCACACTCTTAATTTATCATGAAGGTAACGTCCGAATGTTATTCTTTGAAATAGAGTTAAACATCTTTGCTTTAAACATAACAAACAATTCTGGTGATATGAAACATACAGCCCTAAAAACCACGAATAAAATCATTTTTCTTTCAGTCACAATGTTTTAGATTGTTATGTTAATCTGTGTAATCATTGTTGTGTTCGAATTGAAAACGAGCAGTAAAAGTGTAATCAAAAGAAGGTGAAACTGCAAAAAGATGTTAAGACCTAAAAATGGCTATAAAAGAACCACTAAGGAAAAACAGGCCCAAAAAAGGCAATATATATATATAAATCAAAATATTTTTAAAACTCTATGTTGCACTCAAATGACTTTCTCTACTCTGTTACTAACTATTCTTACCGATGTGGGGGTTTTCTTTAGGTTTCTATAGTTCAGTCTTGGTGAGGAGATGAGAAGGAATGACTTCCTTCGGCTAGCGTCGGTATATGTAGATTATGTAGATAATTAAGCAAGAAACTCTACTCTGAGTGTTTGGAGATTAAAGAAAAGATGAGAATTTCGTTCTCCTTCACTGTTCTCTTTATTGTGAAGATCCACACAAAATACTGTCCGTTCCTCACTCTCGTCACAAGATTCCCTTTATCGCAAACTTTAAAGCGTCAAATTTATAAACACTATCTTGCCTTGACTGTTCAATACGAGTCCCGGCTTTAATACGGTTTCGTGTTTGCACTTCTCACCAGTTTTTAAGAGTAGCTTATTATTCTTTTACTTCTCCTTTTTCTTCTTTATTATTCTGTCACGGTTTATTTTATCTCGCAATCAAACTTCTATACGGTTCGGCTTTTAGTGCAAATACTAATAGCTAATTTACTATATAACAAATAAATTGCTAAATTCCTTAACAACGAAACTGCGACTTCACTTGTTCCTCGAAATGACACAAAACGATGTTAATCTTGTCATAGGGTAAGCTCCCAGCCTAGACAAATTTTGTTACACGATTCTCTACAATCTAATTTTGCTTGGCAGGATATTTCAATTTCATTGCAAAGTCTTATTCCTCTATGTACTTCATGCTAGTCGAGATAAACATTTGCAGAAATTATCTTATTGCTAATTTGTTTGTATGTGCAAGAGGAATGTGGGAATACAGTGCGCTTTGAGCGATATTCAAATATTTTAATGCATATGAAGGCTTTGAAATTCAGTTCTCTTTGCACGGCCAAGAGATAAAAAAGCGGGTAACGATCTTGCATTTGAGAAAAGTTTAAGTATTACAAAACTCGTACAAATAACTGGGGATACCTCCGAAATGGTTCACTTCACAAAAAAATGCATTTGGCCATAACTTGTGTGTTTTAACGAGATTTACACTTTTTGCATAGTAAGATTTGGTCTATTTCTTACGATTTACGAGTTATGCAAAAGTCATCAAGAATAAACACGACTATGTAGGCTATAGCGAGAAAATTCAAAATGTACGTTTCATTTGCCATAAAAATATTTTAATCAAAATCGTTAGGGTCATTTTTGAGAAAATCAAAATTTTCCATGTAAAGGATAGTTTTAGACTAGAGGACATTCATCAAAATCTTCTTGTTGTATCCTTGAAAGATAATAAACCTAAGTACCAACTTTGGTTTTTAACCGACCTTTCGTTTTTGAGTTATGCTGTTCACAGACTGACACACACGAGACACGCACGCTGACCTTTCCCTAAAAATGCTTTTTTTTTTATTCATATATTTCCGGTAAAATCTCGACATCGAAATTTTAGGTAGAATACAATACTTCCCCTACTTACTATGCATAATACAGAAAGTAAAAAAGAAAAAGACCACCATTTTCTGTCCTACAGAAAATAGATAAAGTTGGTCCTCGTGTTCGGACATTTGAAAAGAAAAGGATTTTTCCTCTGTTCACAATTTATGGCAATGTAAAAATAAATATATGAATAGTACAATATTTTATTTTGTTTGTTTTAGATACCTGCGTTCATCAGTGATCTGATAATCAGTCTGGTGCTAGCAGCGATACTTTCTCTCTGTTTTGAGTCTCCTGTCATAATCCTGGAGAAGCATCTTCTAGGATCAGGTAAGTTTAAGAATACCTACTGAGGTATGAGGTATGACAAGGTCCAGAAGGGATACTTAGCAGCTCAACCTATGGAACATCTTGTCAATTACGGGGTGCCTCCGGGTGGGAGGGGTGAGGTGAGAAGGTACTATGGGTAGCCAGACCTAGGAGACACTACAGCAGAGGGCAGGGTCTCTAACAGTTTTAGATTTAAACTCCCCGGTGGCGGCTCGCACTGCCGACTCCCCGACGGTGTTACACATCCTCTGGGGACCCGGAACTCGAAGACCACTCCCGATCTCGAGGACGAAGGTTTACAGAGAGAAAATTCCCTGCCATGCAACCCCAAAACTCCTGCCGATACTTACAACCCTGAAACAGTCAATCAGGATGAAAGGTGAGGTGAAAGGAGAAGTGGGGTGAAATTGAAGAACAGGAGGGGATATAAATATCCTTCCCAGCATTCACTGGAGAAACCCCCGAAAAAAACAGTGGTTTAGGAACATCGGGCACGGGAATCGAATCAACCACCTTTCAAACAGTCACAGACGTTACCGCCTTTGCCATCCCACTCGATACCCGGATGTTAGCATATGTTATAAGCGTGAGCAACAAAGACCGATAAAAATATGTAATGGCGTTATAATAATGAATGTGGACTAACGCACAGCAATTTCAGCATTCACTTTATCTTCCACAGAGTTCTAATTTTGACCATACATCACAACTTCGGTTTAGTTAATTGCGGTTACCTGGCTTAGCAGAAGGTTTTAGATAAACTAAAAGCTGGCAGTACAACTAACCCACTGTTCAACATGGGGAAAAAACCGATTGCTGAATTGCAGGGTTTTTATTACAGGTTGGCGCAGATAAAACTAGTTCGTCTCCCATTTAACTGTTGAATGCACAATAAAAAGTAGCTGGGTATATAGAGTAGGTACAAACAGAATAAAATACAAACACATAATCGAAGTGCTGAAAAGAAGTCACCATTTTTAGATGTTGAAAATTGCCACCTACAGTATTAATATACAGTTATGCACGTTTAATAATCAGATTCATCTGTTGTAAAGACAACGACATAGGCGGACATAGCCAGTCGGTCTCTGAATAGGTCACATACGACAGTTAAAACTTGGTATTATTACCTTTCGTGAACGTATTTCTATACTCTTGTCAATATAATAGTTCTATGACAGCGGATACCGAGGGAGATGGATCCGCATTCGGGAGATTCCGTCTTCGATGACCGTAGACAACCTACTCTGACCTTGGGTTTTTCATGGTTTCCCCTAGTCGTTAGCTGAATGCTGCGTTAGTTTCTTATCTACCACGATTTCCTTTCCGTTATTTTCCTTTTCCATTTCCTCCTCAACTTTGAGGTGCGCTTCTAAGTTTCGTGGCGTATGGTGGTGCCAGACAGATGGCTCCGAAACTTGCTTAAAGGTAAGAGTACTCTCCGTGGACACTAAGGGTGCTTAGTCGACTGGTCGCTCATTGCCCTCTGTGTGCAGCTCCAGTAGTGGGACGGGTCTTCGGGATATGAACTGCACGTTTCTGTGGTCTGCCTGGCCTGTAGCCTTCCTTCCTCCTTGGGGATGGTAGCCGCAATGGATGTACATAGATCTAAGTGGGCGAGGTGTCCTCCTCCGTTGTATAACCTATACCTATGACGGCCGGGTGAAGTGTATAAAGATTCTACTTTATTTCATCCTAGTACGAGAATATGACGTGCACTTATATTCCATTAAACTACTTATGTTTCAGGTGGTAAGAAAAGTAAGCCAACAAATGAAGTGATGCAAACTCCACAGAATACGAAGGCATGTGCAAATGAACAAGTCCTTGAAGGTGTTTCTACGATACAGGTTGAAAGTACTTAATTTGCAAGAGTTGATGGAAACTATCCTGGTTCATCATACAAGTGTTATGCATTTCATTTACAAGGATTCAGTATTCTGTTGCGTGTATATACCAATGTGAATGAGAAAGAATGTGAAGAGGTTCCCGCAAAAAATTGAAAAGCGCTTTTAAGTACGACCGTGTGAATATTATAAGTAAAGCCACAATTTTAGGTACCGCATCGTGTGTAGGAGTGCCAGTTATGCCGTGAGTGCGTTCGCCCAGACCGAGAGGCAAACCATCGGAACTGCACGAAACAGCCCCATGCACATGATAAGGTGACTAAGAATTGTGGCTTTAATTATCAGACAGAAAAGCTAAGGGAAGAGATTGTTTCAATATGCCTAATGGCATACGCCTCTTTGGTTTATTTACGGTTGGTCTTTTCTGTTATCCTTAATTTCTCCTTTCTATGGATCAATTTTGGACTAAGACAAGAATTAGGGACTTACATTCTACAGCCTATTGAAGAGACATTCACTGTCTAAGAGTTGGTTTCCCAGGTTGCTCTAAAGAAGTGTGAGTTAATCAGCATACCATTGAGATTTGGCTTCAGCGGACGGTTCCACCCAATTTTGGACAGACACAATGTTGCAAGACAGAAGCCTCATCTCTGAAGAAACATCTTTTTGGGAACTAGTAATTGTGCGCAGTTCTCGTGAGGAATCTGAAGCGTTTCCACGAAACTCTCTAATGGTATTCACGACGATTCATTACATGCTTTTCTGAAGAATAGACTTCAGAAACAAAGGACCAAAGTGATTTATGGTAACTATTGGACGAAACTATTGAAGTAAAAATGCAAATGGAAGGTTACTAATGAACCGGACGCAGGTCATTTATTTATTACTAGGGTTGTTTACAGCTTTGAGAACTTTACTACAATTTTTAAAGTGAAGTGAGTAAACTAGTTCATCCATTTCTTAAGAACAAGTTATTTAAGCAAAGTCCTATTTGGAAATTATGTTCAGGAGCGATTGAGGTGTAATAATATCACCAAAAAAAGAAATAAATGTAATAAATATAGGTGTCATAAGTCATATGATGTGATATATTAGCACCTGAAATGGGCGTGCTGGGTAATAACAAAGATCGTGCTGCTGTTGCAGAAAAGAGCTGAAACTGAAAGCTCAACGAAATCAGTTTGGCTGTTTTGCTGTAAAGTGAGGAAGAAGCTTAATATAGTAATATATTGTATAATATACAGTGAAACTTGTGTAATCCTAATATGAAGGGCATAACAAATTACTCAAATTATCCAAGAATTCGATCTAGAAAAATGGGTTAAGCTATCTAAATAATAGTTACGTATTTTGAAGGCAGCAGAGAAGAGTATACGGCAATATGAAAACATTTCATGAGTTGCACTTAAATAACTCTACTCTTGTGAAAATATTTTTAAAAACGCTTATTCCTTTACGTATTTCATATTAATCGAGAAAGACATTTGTAGAAATTATCTTATTACATATTTCCTTATAGATACGGTGATAACAGGAGAATGCAGTAGGCTTAAGTACGTAGTAAAATCTTTTAAGATCCGGTCTCTATGCATGACTTTCTATTCCATTTTTTGTATGTCCAGGACATAAAAAAAAAGGATAACCACTTCCTATATCAGAAAAGACAAGTAGGTGGAAAATTCAAACAAATAACAGAAAATACCTCGGAAATGGTTTATTCTACAAATAAATTTATTTGATATACCTAAGCTGTGTGTTTTAACCAGATCTACGTATCTCTTACAGTTTACCAATTATAAAAAAGTCATAGTATATCTCAGGACTTTCCCAGGAAACTCGAGATATACATTTATTCGTCATGAAAATAGCTTAAGCATGTGGGTTTTTTTTAAAGCAAATCGTTAGTTACTTTTGAGAAAATCAAAATTTTCGATAAATGTTCCATGTAAAGATAGTCTGAGGTAAGGAGGGGAGGGGGGATTTTCTTGAAAATCTTCGTGCCGCTTTGTTGGAGGAAGCTGAACCAAGTTTAGTATTTCACCGACTTTTCGTTTTTGAGTTGTACACACACACGCACGCTCTAAACCACACACTCACACTCACACGCACGCACGCTCGCAACCCCTCCCCCCCACACACACACACTAACACGCACACACACACGAACGCACACAATCACACACCCGCACTCACACAAACACGCACACACATACAATTTTTTCTAAACTTTTATTTATTCAGGGAGTCTCAAAACATATATTTCCGATAGAATCTTGGTATCGAATGTTTGCTTGGAGTGCAATAATTCGCTACTTTTACTATACGTTAGAGAAAGTAAAACTACAGCACAGTAGTAACAAGAGCACACAAATGTAGGTCTAGAGATGTCAGGAAAGGTTCGCTATGAGTAAAATATTATGTAGGTATAGAGAAAGGCAGGCACGAGAGTGTACTGTATTTGGCTCAGGAGTTTAGTTATGACCTTGTGGTTGTCACAAGCGAACTTGAGATAGCGCTCTATTGTTTTTTTTTTTTTTTTTTTTTTTTTTTTTTTTTTTTTTTTTTTTTTTTTTTTTCCCTTTCGCGCTGACGGTTTACAACCTGCTTCAAAAACAACTTATCCTTTCTTTCCCGTACAATAAATATTACGCGAAAGAGCACTAATACATCATATTACCGCAAAAAACAAAGCAATTATGATCATACATTCAATAATACCACTAATGTATTGTGTTACTGGAGACTCAAGAAAGCACGCGATATTGCACGTTCAAGAACAAGACATTCTCCTGAGTAAATGACAGTAGGCAGTTGTCTAAGATTCGTAAGCCTTGTGGATATGTATATATCGGAATCCGAGCCGCACTCGAGCTCTTCTGGTGCACATTCTTCTCAGAGTCGTTACCAAGAGAGGAGAAGAATCACCCTGAAATGTACGCGAAAAAAACGCTAACTGCAACATTTCAGTTTCAGAAGTTTTAAAATTAGAAGTTTACCCAATGCAATGCACAGTAGAGTCCCCTTCCACCCTGCCACAACACATAGCTCGGCATTACTCCAGCGATCTTTAATTAGAATTTAAAAAATGTTCCAATAAAACGCAATATTTATTCACTGTTTACATAGAAACTCAAAGTACAAAGGAAAATGTAGAATTTAAAGCATAATTAGAATTAAAGTTAATTACTAAAGTTTCACTGTACTACAAATATATCTCCAAAGTGGCTTTTCTTTTACTATAAGAAATGGAGACTGAAAGTAGCGTTCCTTTAAAGATATGAACTCCGAAGGGAATAGTAACTACAAATTGTTAGAATTATTATAATTTAGAATAGAGTTTGTGCTGAATTTCTGACTGAAAGTGAAAATAAATGTCTTTGTTACTGAGATTTATTTAAGAAGGAAATAAACATACCTCACAAAACAGGCAGATGTGATCAGATTCTAATATTTGATGACACTGCCAAAGCTATTGTAAATATATCATGGATAGTCGTTTTGTACATGTGTGTTTCAATGCTAAAGGTGTATCAAGTTTTGATATACGGAGTTTACGTTTGTGCTAAATTGTTTATATTTAATGTACTATTGTTTTTTAATTTGTGTATATATTGTACATATATTTCGAATAAAACTTTATAACATGCATCTTTTAAACAGTGTTTTTTTATCTTGAGGATCTGTGGTCGTTCATAGACATACCTAAATCTCCTAACATGAGCTTTATTTGGCTAAAAAGTGTGGTATTTGTGTACACAGAAGTCTTATAAACTCTCTTCCCTCTAAATACTGCTTTAAGGTTTATTTGTGGTTTCTTTACGTTTCTTTTTTTATTGGCTACTGAATGCGATTCATTTTTGACAGTGTTTAACGACCGTTCTTATTACATACGGCACCAAATTATCTCAACATTCATCATAGGCTGATTCGCAAATTAAGTTTCGTAACAGTATTAGTATGTTTTAGAAAAACATCTAATGCGTTACATTCACATATCTTTGTTACCCATTCTTTAACTATTATTTAAAACCCGTTTAATTTTATCTACTTCATGTTAACCGAGATAAGCATTTATTTTGCAGAAACGCTTTTATTACATATCTCGTTGTAGATACATGAGAATAAGGCAATACAGTAGGCTTTAAACGATGATCAAATATTTTAAGTGCCGGTCACTCTGCAATTGCTTTTGAAATTCCGCTCTCTTTGCATGACTAGGAGCAAAATGAATGACTTCCTATTTCAGACAAATATAAGTATTTTAAAATTGAAATCAATAACAAGGAATATTTTGGATAGGATAGCTCCATAAAAAGGAACTATTTCACATAAAGTGCGTTCTTTAACTAAATCTACGTTATTCTCTGTAGTAAGATTTTGTTTATCTCCTAAGGTTTATTAAATTATTTTGTTGTTTAACGACGCTGTCAATTGCCAGGATCACATCAGCGTCTCCGGTGTGCCGGAATTTCGTCCCGCAGGAGTTCTTTTACATGCCAGTAAATCTACTGACATGGAGCTGTCGTTTTTAAGCACACTTAAAAACCATCGGCCTGGGCCGGGTTTGAACCCGCGACCTTGGGATCAGTAGACCAGCGTCTAACCAACTGAGTCACCCAGACCGACTCTCCTAAGGTTTACCAGTTATGCAAAAGAATAAGGATGAAGAGGACTTCAGAGTCTAGTACCAGAAAATGGAACATATACAGTGGGACTTGGAGAATTCGTAATCGAAGGGACAAGAAAAGAATTCGAAATATACAAAATTTCGAATTACAAACGTTACGTCTAAAATTGACATTTTAGCAATATAGGTACATGCAAGATGTCCCTTTATGCTTGTGAACGTTCTAGTTTCCCTGGGTCTAACTACATAGCCTTGAGTCGTTTTACTATAGCAGGTATTTTTGCACCTAAGGAGCAATCTTATAGACGCTCACATGTTAAGTCGCCTTTCATTTGCAGAAGAAAATGTCAACTATAACTGAAATAGGGTTACATTCACACACGAGGCGACATTTTTATCTACACATGGCAGGAAGGAAATTGTGTACCGCCCCTGAGGAAAATGTTAAAACGCAAAATACGTGACACATATGACTCGTTAAGGTCGCACATCTGCATCGTATTGGGTATCACGAGATGGACTAGGTGTCTTGTGGCAACTTTATGGTGTATTAAATAGCCATCAGTATAAACTCATCCTCGAAAATATCTCTAAGGACTAGACATCTCGTTGGAATGAATGAATTCCGTCCACACAAGTCACCAGGTCGGATTCTCGCAAAGGCAAGATATCACAGTAATTGATGGCCTCTTTGTTCTCCAGATTGGATACCTATAAGTAGGGTATTTGGGGGGAAGCTGGCGCAGTTTTTTATGGGCAAGATGGCCGCCATGCGTGATCTAAGGATTACTAGGTAAGGTGGTAGGGGAAGCAGGACGTTGTAGGTGTTTGAAGCAATCTCTATGGATAACTTTTATGGCCTATAG
This sequence comes from Tenodera sinensis, assembly GCA_030765045.1. Classification (NCBI taxonomy): domain Eukaryota; kingdom Metazoa; phylum Arthropoda; class Insecta; order Mantodea; family Mantidae; genus Tenodera; species Tenodera sinensis. The sequence goes on along the minus strand of CM060962.1, from coordinate 204,482,183 downwards.
CACTGTATGTATGTTTATGAGCGTTCATGGTAGTTGAGTATGTCGTTCACTATATCGGCGTAAACCTCCTAACGCAAGAGCTTTCCATCTTAATTGTATATGATACCCCCAACATAATGACACCTCGCCCCGCATCGCCACGCTAACCTAACCTAACGGCTACTCTTTTTACTAGACCTTTCATAGTTTAACCTAACCTAAGCTAACCTAGCTGCTACTATTTTTACTAGACCTTTCATAATTTAGCCTAACCTAAGCTAACCTAACCTGGCTCCCACTCTTTTTACTCTGGGCATTCATAATTTAAGCTAGCCTAAGCATTATATTTGTACTCGAGCTAACCTAACCTAGCTCCCACTTTTTTTGCTCTGGTCTTCCATAATTTAACCTAACCTAAGCCCTATACTTGTACTCGTCTAACCTAAGCTCACCTAACCTAGCTCCCACTCTTTTTACTCTGGTCTTTCATAATTTAACATAGCCTAAGCCCCATACTTGTATTCGTCTAACCTAAGCTCGCCTAACCTAACTCCCACTATTTTTACTCTGGTCTTTCATAATTTAACATAGCCTAAGCCCCATACTTGTATTCGTCTAACCTAAGCTCGCCTAACCTAACTCCCACTATTTTTACTCTGGTCTTTCATAATTTAACATAGCCTAACCCCATACTTGTATTCGTCTAACCTAAGCTCGCCTAACCTAGCTCCCACTCTTTTTACTCTGGTCTTTCATAATTTAACATAGCCTAAGCCCCATACTTGTATTCGTCTAACCTAAGCTCGCCCAACGTAGCTCCCACTCTTTTTACTCTACTCTTTCATAATCTAACATAACCTAAGCCTCATACTTCTACTCGTTTAACCTAACCTAATATTACCTAACCTAAGCGAGCACAAATCCTCCTATTTATTAAAATATTTTAACCTATCTCATCCCATTTTACTCGAGCATTCTATTCTACTATAACCTATTCTGACCTTTACACCATGCTGTTTCAGGCTTGGACATTTCACTTTCTTTTGCCGATGTTTTTTTCAACAACTTTAGATACTTTGAAGCTATTAGACTCCTGACGTGCGAACCCTAAGCATTTCACGGTATGTGAAGACTATTTAGGAGTTTGGTAGGCATTTTAGCCACTTTTGCGGCATTCTAGGAATTTTTACGAATTTTTCAAGGTTTGTCATCATTTTTCGGTGTTTTCACTTCTTTAGCATGTCTGATACTTTTAATGAGCATGTAGACCCCTTTTAGCGATTCGTTATGCTTTCACGAACGAATTTCCTCCTTTCGTGAATCTACTATATTCTTGCCTAGCGCATTGCTTACGGTCTTTCTAAGACTAACCTAACTTAACCACAAGCCTCTTTAGATATATTTCTTCATCGTTATTTGACGTTATTCATGCTTCTTCTCCCTCCTCCCAATCTTTCTTGAACTATCATTAGAAGACGTTGTAACCTTGGTGCTCAACTAGCTATTACCTCCGTCTTTGTACACTGCTCCAGTATGCTATACATGTTAACCTGATTTAACGATTCTTTTGCATAGTTCTGTAAGTTCTAATGGCAACACGTCAAACGTTGCCTACATTCCTTCTAAGACTATCCTAACCTAACCAAACCTAACCTAACACAACCAACAACCATCATCACCGACGTCACTATGACCTGCACGACCACAAACATCTGCAGCGCCACCTCCATCATCACCAGCGCCAACATATCCTGCACCACCGCCATATTCTGCAGCTATTGTATATAGTATGCTGGACATTTTTTCATATCTAACCTGAGGTGTCCCTTACCTATTATTTACAGCTTTAGTCTGCTTTGATGTCCCCCCCTCCTTTATAGGGCTTTAAACTTCCACTAAAAGATGTCCTAACCATTGATGGTGAAGTTCTTATTACAGCTATTTTGCCCTGTTACAGAATTTTATACAGCTGTAACACCTCGAATACAACATGCAGTTTTCTAAGGCTAACCCCCGCCTGTTATGATCTAACCAACTTTTTAAGCGTTCTTTACAGCTTTATTCAACATTGCTTTTTCTGATCCTTTATAGAGCTTAACCTATCACTAAACTTCTATCCGCTGATGTTGAAGTACTTATAGCTCAGTATTTTAAGAGATATTCAGCAATATTTTTGAGAGTATTTTAACACAATCTTCTGTTTATACAAAGTTAATGAGGTTATACTTGCTTTAAGGTAGCAGGGTAGACGCCTCTCCTCTTTTATCTGGGCTGGAGACCAGCACTAGAGTTAAAGTCTAGTGGCAGAGTTAACGCCTCCCTTTATAATTTCTATTTTTCTTCTTTCGTCGACAAGTATCATGCTCCACGGAGAAGCCAGGTGAGTATTTTTTAGTTTTCCTTCTTTCTTCGTCAGACATCATTGGAGGCGTGGAGGAGTTAGTTGATTAAACTTTCATTTTCTACAGGAGACGTAACGGAGAAAATAATCATCTTGAGATCTAAGTTGCATTCTCTTATGCATGGTTTGCAAGTTGTAATGCCCGTACGCGTATGTTGATATTCCATCCTCTGCAATTACTCTCTTGTCATCATGAGGCGACAGAGCTATTTTATTAGATTCAACTGTAGAAACATTATGACGTTGGGATAGGATTAAATTCATCGGAGTTCTAACAATTTTCAAAGTTTTAAGGCACTCCATATAGCTATTGAAGCTGATGTATTGCTTAATGGCGCTATATTTTATGCCTTTGATCTTTTTTATCACAGAGCCATCAATATCGAGAGACGTAACGGAGAAAATAATCATCTTGAGATCTAAGTTGCATTCTCTTATGCATGGTTTGCAAGTTGTAATGCCCGTACGCGTATGTTGATATTCCATCCTCTGCAATTACTCTCTTGTCATCATGAGGCGACAGAGCTATTTTATTAGATTCAACTGTAGAAACATTATGACGTTGGGATAGGATTAAATTCATCGGAGTTCTAACAATTTTCAAAGTTTTAAGGCACTCCATATAGCTATTGAAGCTGATGTATTGCTTAATGGCGCTATATTTTATGCCTTTGATCTTTTTTATCACAGAGCCATCAATATCGAGAGCATACATTTTAGGTCTGAGACCAACGAAATGGCGAATGATTTTACCACTTGCTTCATCTTTAAACTTTCCCAAAACTTTCTTGTTTTGTGTAGAATAGCATATATGGTTAGCAGGGTAATCCGCTGTATCCAGATGTTCAAGCATGTGTAATTTATCCTGGTATATATCAGCTGTAGTCATTCGATGGATGAAGGAATCTGTATCCGTATACAACAGTTTAAGATTCTCAGCTCCACAATATGGAAGTAACACCTCGTATTGATACGAATACATTAGCGTCTTGGAGATGTCTAGTACGCTCATACCAATGTATATAGGCTTGTTGAACACTATTTTACGAGAAGCCATATGAACAGCTGCAAGATTAGGACCGTATATAGTTCGATCGATAAATGTAGGCCTGGCTATCAGTTTTTCTAATGTTTTGCTGTTTGCCACAAGACGTATATCCATACGATTACGAATATTTTCCATAGTTTTTCCAAACATCGCATTATTGAAAAGTTTGTACAAATCCTTCTCGAAGTCGTTTCTTGCTTGCTGTCGTAGGCGATTATTAAATTCGACGTAAGGCTTTAACCAACAAGATTGACGGAATTTTAGTGCTCGATGAATCTTTATTAGTCGTAGACCATGACTAAGAGCCTATTTCAAGGACATGTAATGAACCACATACTTCTTTCGGGATCCAAGATGGGCAATTAGTTTCTTTGAAGACGATTCCCCCGGTTTCATACTCTCGGGCAGAAAGGGTAAATCATTATGTAGTTCATGCAGTTGTGCAGGATATTCCACATCAACCTCCAAGATATATCCAAAGGAATCATCCCCCTTCAACGAGCCGAGATGTATATCTTCAGGAGAAACCCACGTAAATCCACCATAAGGAAGGGCGTGACACATAGCCCAACCGTACTGGTTATTGGCGTCTTCGTACGTAATAAAATGAGAGGGTTTACGAGGATCATACTGCTCCATATAGATGTTGTTAGCCTCCGCATACCGGTGAGAAACCTGGCATAACCCTCCTCTTATACCAGATTCAACCATGAGTAGCTGATCGTAATCAAGAAGCAATTCCAACTCGATTCCAGTATACAGCAGCATAGCATCCCATGTAAGTCCTGGAGAAGTAAAATAATGTGCAGGATCCACTTTATGAGTTTTCAGGGTTTGGTTTCTAAATGTCTCGAAGACATCCGTTAGGAGAAGAACATCCGAAATTAAGTACAAATCACTGTACTCGCCAAGGTTTCGGACGTTAAAGTGCTTCCACACGTTCAGAGCATGATCATAGTCCTCACTGCTGATTTCTTCGCTGTTTAACCTGTTATAGAAGGCATCCCTAGGAGGCAAACATGTATCGTTCAGGGCATCCCACGATGTTACGTAATCATAGGGAAAGACCCCCTTACGAGTCATCAAGCCAATATTCTCTGCTCCAAAGTACTACTTCGCTGTTTCAGCATGCGTTTCAAGGTTCTTTGCAAGCTTCTCCAAGCTCGTACTGAGGAAGCGGAAAGTATCCACAAACCTGAGTTTAATATCCCCAACATACTTGGAGAATGATATATAACTTTCCTCTGAATTTGGTATAACCTCTACTCTTTCGCTAGTACACCCCAGTTCCTTAACAATGAAACATTGCCTGCCTTGATTCTAGAACCCTTAATCACGGACAACTCGGAAAAAGCTGTTTAGATATAATTGATGGAGAATGCTGTTATTTTCTTTAATATTTAAGCTAATAACGTTAATTTACGTATATATTCCCTGCTATCACGAGGGTGAACAAGAACAGAAGAACTAAGGTGGAAATATGGGCGAAGAACAAGAAGAAGAAGAAGAAGAGGATGAATGTTAGAAATATTGAATTTAAATCATTAAAGGAGTATAAAATCGCGAACATTACAAATTATAGCATACAACGCTAAATATTTTGATCTATATGATGTGTGTAGTACAATGATTGATGAGTACCTGGAAAAATATGATGCAAATAAGCTTAAACGGTGAAAAGCGCTGTCGGATGTTTACGTCCCATATACTCTTTGTGATGGCTTGGAGGTTACTGCTGGCCTTGTCATAATGTTGCTACGTGGATCCAAGGGTGGGGAGACTTTCCTGTCTAAACTTGTTTTGAAGGAGTGTAGACACAAGGTCGCTACTACTGTGTGACGTCATTTACCTATTTTAGTTGACTGAATGATGAAAGATAAGGAATAACCCCGTTTCTAAGGGTGTATTCTGCTGATAGTTTCTTTTCCGTTATTTTATTCCTTATTTATTCCTTTTTTCTTTCTTTTTATTGTTATATTAGAGGTTTTATTTATACATGCATTGAAGTTAACATGTTAAGACGATTTCAAATACGTTTATTTTGTTGCGGGAATATATAGTTAAAGTTAATGTGTTTGTCATTGTATTATGTCTTCTGTATGGTGCTTGCGTGACGCCATTAGACTTGTAGGAACATGTTTGGAGGGAGCAGACATTACGTCGATGCATGAGTGTGACGTCATAGGACTGAATTAACGCCTAATGCTGAAATTGATGAAATATAGCGAAAAATTGGTTTTTTAAGCGCTTAAATAATGTTTAAGTGCTTCTATCGCTGTCATTCGATATCGCTAAAAGGTGTTTTTACTTAAAGATACATACCCGCCGTTTCGCGTCTTAATTCTATGCCGGATTCGTTTCAAAGTACGTAAAAACGGAGAAAAATCATAAAAAAGAATGAAAATTTGACTGCTAATATATAATTTACCGTCATAAAAGTATAAAATCTGTAGAATGTGCGTTTTAGTACTGAATGAAGCCGCTATAAGGCACTGCAAGCGTGATCTTGAATTATGTAGTTCTCTGAGAGATGCGTGCTTTCAGAATAAGTAGGGTTTGCTTGAGCTTAGATAGTTATTCAGTAATTATCCTTCGAGTCGAGCAGATCAGCTTCTCTTAGTGAGATTACCGTTCAATAGCTTTGATAAGTTATCGAGGCGAGTCAGTGGAAAGTGCTATCAGCATTTATTGATTTACATCATTTACAAGTGTTGCACTACATATTATAATCATGTGGAGTGGTGGACTGATGGAATCGGTTCTGAATGCTATACCAGATTATAGGTGCAGCAAATGTGAAAAGAGTTTTCTACGTGACTACCATAAGAAGAGGCATGAGCTGATATGTGGTGAGGTTTTCGAGTGTAAACATTGTGGTGATGTTTACGGTACTGAAAATCGAAGGGACGTACATGAAGGGCGCTGTGACAGGGCTCTAGATGCTAAGAAAGTCAAATTCGAACCTACTAAGCATAAATTATTGTTAATGTCTCCTGATGAAGATGATGTTGTAGAATATGAAACGGCTTTTCAGGATCGGCTGAAATCGTATTTCATCCAATGCCCAGCAAGTCAGGATCTAAATTCATACCTACAGCAGGCAAAGCAGCGCATAGTTCATGCTGTTCAGAAGGAGCTGCGGGTTCATAAAAGTTTGAAAGTTAACATTATGGCTGAATGTAAGTTTGTGAATGCTGTGGGGGATATCACTAACAAAGCCTTCTAAACGCGTAATCATGCCGTGTTTTTAGATAGCGACTTGGATGCCATCTTGGAAAAAAAAAATTCGAGAAGCTGCGTGCTGAAATGGAAGAAAGTAAGCTGAAAGGTAGTAATTGGGCTCTACTGAATGTTGATGGTGTTCGACTGCGTATTAACAAGTATAATCTTCTTCGAGGGAGCAGCTATATTCCTCTACCGTCATCTTTGGACGCGAAAAAAGCCTGTATAAACCCTCAGAATTATAGTGACGAGAAATGCTTTGTGTATGCTGTTCTTGCAAAGTTCATTCAAAAGGATGCTCAGCGTGTAAGAAAGTACAAGGATTACCAAGAAAAATATGATTTCTCATGTGTTTCGTTTCCTACGAGCTTGGGCGAAATCGCTAAATTTGAAAAACTCAATAATATGTCCATAAATGTGTTTGGAGTTAATGATAAATGTGAAGTGTTTCCCATAAAGGTGGTTGATGAAGAATTAACTGATCACCGCGACCTTCTTCTGTTGAGTGATTCAGCTGACAAACATCACTATGTGTATATAAAGGATATTGAGAAGCTTATTCGTGGGCAGAAAACTAAGCATAAAGAACGAATTTATGTATGTAAAAGATGTTTCAGTCATTTTGATGACCGACATGGACGAAGTGGAATGAAAAAATTAGAAGAGCACCGAGAAATATGTAGACAACATGGTATTGCTAGATGCGTTATGCCTACGAAGGATGACTCTATCGTTAAATTCAAGAATGTTGAGAGGATGTTGAAACTTCCTTATGTTATCTACGCCGATTTTGAATGCATTCTCACCCCTCTCCATACCTGCTTCTCTAACCCTGAAACCTCCTACACAACTCCCTATCAAAGTCATTCTCCTATGAGCTTTTGCGTTTATGTGAAACCGTCGTCCAGTGTTGAACAACTAGAAACAACTCTTCCTACTGAACCGTATGTTTACCGAGGGCCTGACGCTGCACAGAAGTTTATGGAATGCTTGATGGATCTGGCGAATAAAATTAGTGACTTATACAAATCTGCTAAACCTCTTAATCTTACAGCTGAAGAACAAGAATCATTCGATGCTTCTACAATATGCTACCTGTGTGAACATGAATTTACAGAAGATAATTGGAAGGTTCGCGATCACTCACATATAAGCGGGGCGTTCAGAGGACCTTTACACAATAAATGTAACCTGGCTTGTAAAACACCTAATTATATACCTGTCTTCATGCATAACCTGAGTGGGTATGACTCTCATTTCATTGTTAAGGAACTGGGGTGTACTAGCGAAAGAGTAGAGGTTATACCAAATTCAGAGGAAAGTTATATATCATTCTCCAAGTATGTTGGGGATATTAAACTCAGGTTCATGGATACTTTCCGCTTCCTCAGTACGAGCTTGGAGAAGCTTGCAAAGAACCTTGAAACGCATGCTGAAACAGCGAAGTAGTACTTTGGAGCAGAGAATATTGGCTTGATGACTCGTAAGGGGGTCTTTCCCTATGATTACGTAACATCGTGGGATGCCCTGAACGATACATGTTTGCCTCCTAGGGATGCCTTCTATAACAGGTTAAACAGCGAAGAAATCAGCAGTGAGGACTATGATCATGCTCTGAACGTGTGGAAGCACTTTAACGTCCGAAACCTTGGCGAGTACAGTGATTTGTACTTAATTTCGGATGTTCTTCTCCTAACGGATGTCTTCGAGACATTTAGAAACTAAACCCTGAAAACTCATAAAGTGGATCCTGCACATTATTTTACTTCTCCAGGACTTACATGGGATGCTATGCTGCTGTATACTGGAATCGAGTTGGAATTGCTTCTTGATTACGATCAGCTACTCATGGTTGAATCTGGTATAAGAGGAGGGTTATGCCAGGTTTCTCACCGGTATGCGGAGGCTAACAACATCTATATGGAGCAGTATGATCCTCGTAAACAATCTCATTTTATTACGTACGAAGATGCCAATAACCAGTACGGTTGGGCTATGTGTCACGCCCTTCCTTATGGTGGATTTACGTGGGTTTCTCCTGAAGATATACATCTCGGCTCGTTGAAGGGGGATGATTCCTTTGGATATATCTTGGAGGTTGATGTGGAATATCCTGCACAACTGCATGAACTACATAATGATTTACCCTTTCTGCCCGAGAGTATGAAACCGGGGGAATCGTCTTCAAAGAAACTAATTGCCCATCTTGGATCCCGAAAGAAGTATGTGGTTCATTACATGTCCTTGAAATAGGCTCTTAGTCATGGTCTACGACTAATAAAGATTCATCGAGCACTAAAATTCCGTCAATCTTGTTGGTTAAAGCCTTACGTCGAATTTAATAATCGCCTACGACAGCAAGCAAGAAACGACTTCGAGAAGGATTTGTACAAACTTTTCAATAATGCGATGTTTGGAAAAACTATGGAAAATATTCGTAATCGTATGGATATACGTCTTGTGGCAAACAGCAAAACATTAGAAAAACTGATAGCCAAGCCTACATTTATCGATCGAACTATATACGGTCCTAATCTTGCAGCTGTCCATATGGCTTCTCGTAAAATAGTGTTCAACAAGCCTATATACATTGGTATGAGCGTACTAGACATCTCCAAGACGCTAATGTATTCGTATCAATACGAGGTGTTACTTCCATATTGTGGAGCTGAGAATCTTAAACTGTTGTATACGGATACAGATTCCTTCATCCATCGAGTGACTACAGCTGATATATACCAGGATAAATTACACATGCCTGAACATCTGGATACAGCGGATTACCCTGCTAATCATATATGCTATTCTACAAAAAACAAGAAAGTTTTGGGAAAGTTTAAAGATGAAGCAAGTGGTAAAATCATTCGCCGTTTCGTTGGTCTCAGACCTAAAATGTATGCTCTCGATATTGATGGCTCTGTGATAAAAAAGATCAAAGGCATAAAATATAGCGCCATTAAGCAATACATCAGCTTCAATAGCTATATGGAGTGCCTTAAAACTTTGAAAATTGTTAGAACTCCGATGAATTTAATCCTATCCCAACGTCATAATGTTTCTACAGTTGAATCTAATAAAATAGCTCTGTCGCCTCATGATGACAAGAGAGTAATTGCAGAGGATGGAATATCAACATACGCGTACGGGCATTACAACTTGCAAACCATGCATAAGAGAATGCAACTTAGATCTCAAGATGATTATTTTCTCCGTTACGTCTCCTGTAGAAAATGAAAGTTTAATCAACTAACTCCTCCACGCCTCCAATGATGTCTGACGAAGAAAGAAGGAAAACTAAAAAAAATACTCACCTGGCTTCTCCGTGGAGCATGATACTTGTCGACGAAAGAAGAAAAATAGAAATTATAAAGGGAGGCGTTAACTCTGCCACTAGACTTTAACTCTAGTGCTGGTCTCCAGCCCAGATAAAAGAGGAGAGGCGTCTACCCTGCTACCTTAAAGCAAGTATAACCTCATTAACTTTGTATAAACAGAAGATTGTGTTAAAATACTCTCAAAAATATTGCTGAATATCTCTTAAAATACTGAGCTATAAGTACTTCAACATCAGCGGATAGAAGTTTAGTGATAGGTTAAGCTCTATAAAGGATCAGAAAAAGCAATGTTGAATAAAGCTGTAAAGAACGCTTAAAAAGTTGGTTAGATCATAACAGGCGGGGGTTAGCCTTAGAAAACTGCATGTTGTATTCGAGGTGTTACAGCTGTATAAAATTCTGTAACAGGGCAAAATAGCTGTAATAAGAACTTCAACATCAATGGTTAGGACATCTTTTAGTGGAAGTTTAAAGCCCTATAAAGGAGGGGGGGACATCAAAGCAGACTAAAGCTGTAAATAATAGGTAAGGGACACCTCAGGTTAGATATGAAAAAATGTCCAGCATACTATATACAATAGCTGCAGAATATGGCGGTGGTGCAGGATATGTTGGCGCTGGTGATGATGGAGGTGGCGCTGCAGATGTTTGTGGTCGTGCAGGTCATAGTGACGTCGGTGATGATGGTTGTTGGTTGTGTTAGGTTAGGTTTGGTTAGGTTAGGATAGTCTTAGAAGGAATGTAGGCAACGTTTGACGTGTTGCCATTAGAACTTACAGAACTATGCAAAAGAATCGTTAAATCAGGTTAACATGTATAGCATACTGGAGCAGTGTGCAAAGACGGAGGTAATAGCTAGTTGAGCACCAAGGTTACAACGTCTTCTAATGATAGTTCAAGAAAGATTGGGAGGAGGGAGACGAAGCATGAATAACGTCAAATAACGATGAAGAAATATATCTAAAGAGGCTTGTGGTTAAGTTAGGTTAGTCTTAGAAAGACCGTAAGCAATGCGCTAGGCAAGAATATAGTAGATTCACGAAAGGAGGAAATTCGTTCGTGAAAGCATAACGAATCGCTAAAAGGGGTCTACATGCTCATTAAAAGTATCAGACATGCTAAAGAAGTGAAAACACCGAAAAATGATGACAAACCTTGAAAAATTCGTAAAAATTCCTAGAATGCCGCAAAAGTGGCTAAAATGCCTAACAAACTCCTAAATAGTCTTCACATACCGTGAAATGCTTAGGGTTCGCACGTCAGGAGTCTAATAGCTTCAAAGTATCTAAAGTTGTTGAAAAAAACATCGGCAAAAGAAAGTGAAATGTCCAAGCCTGAAACAGCATGGTGTAAAGGTCAGAATAGGTTATAGTAGAATAGAATGCTCGAGTAAAATGGGATGAGATAGGTTAAAATATTTTAATAAATAGGAGGATTTGTGCTCGCTTAGGTTAGGTAATATTAGGTTAGGTTAAACGAGTAGAAGTATGAGGCTTAGGTTATGTTAGATTATGAAAGAGTAGAGTAAAAAGAGTGGGAGCTACGTTGGGCGAGCTTAGGTTAGACGAATACAAGTATGGGGCTTAGGCTATGTTAAATTATGAAAGACCAGAGTAAAAAGAGTGGGAGCTAGGTTAGGCGAGCTTAGGTTAGACGAATACAAGTATGGGGCTTAGGCTATGTTAAATTATGAAAGACCAGAGTGAAAATAGTGGGAGTTAGGTTAGGCGAGCTTAGGTTAGACGAATACAAGTATGGGGCTTAGGCTATGTTAAATTATGAAAGACCAGAGTAAAAAGAGTGGGAGCTAGGTTAGGTGAGCTTAGGTTAGACGAGTACAAGTATGGGGCTTAGCTTAGGTTAAATTATGGAAGACCAGAGCAAAAAAAGTTGGAGCTAGGTTAGGTTAGCTCGAGTACAAATATAATGCTTAAGCTAGCTTAAATTATGAATGCCCAGAGTAAAAAGAGTGGGAGCCAGGTTAGGTTAGCTTAGGTTAGGCTAAATTATGAAAGGTCTAGTAAAAAGAGTAGCAGCTAGGTTAGCTTAGGTTAGGTTAAACTATGAAAGGTCTAGTAAAAAGAGTAGCCGTTAGGTTAGGTTAGCGTGGCGATGCGGGGCGAGGTGTCATTATGTTGGGGGTATCATATACAATTAAGATGGAAAGCTCTTGCGTTAGGAGGTTTACGCCGATATAGTGAACGACATACTCAACTACCATGAACGCTCATAAACATACATACAGTGCTATAGGCCATAAAAGTTATCCATAGAGATTGCTTCAAACACCTACAACGTCCTGCTTCCCCTACCACCTTGCCTAGTAAACCTTAGATCACGCATGGCGGCCATCTTGCCCATAAAAAACTGCGCCAGCTTCCCCCCAAATACCCTACTCCTATAGAATTTGAGTGGGCAGAGGTGAAAAAAGGTTTGGAGTTAAATTGGCTTGCAGGACAACACAAGACAGAAGAGGTTTTATGGGATCACGTATAGGATGTTGAGAGGATACAAAATTTGATTAGACATGTGATGTCATCGATGCCCCGTAGAATGAGGGCAGTAATAGTAGCAGAGGGTTTACACACCCGATATTAAGTTAATTTCTATGTTTATTTATTTTTTCACTTAGGAATATATTTACTTATTTCATATTTAGTTTCAAAAAGAAGAGGATGTTACAGTTTTAAGGTGTGAGCATAAGTATCTTGGAATATAATAAGCCTTAGCAATTAGAACTTACATTATAATATGTAAATAAGCATTGCGTTTTTCTGCAAAAAAAAATGTACATATAGACCGAAAGAAACATGCTTGGGATACGAACCTCGGAAGACCTCATTGTTACTCTTTGTAACCGCTAGGCTGTCAGCGAATATTCGGTACTGGAACTGAATATGAAAGGTGACGGCACGCGTACCATTATGAATCGGCCGCGGAGACGATTTGGACTTAGACAAATATACGCTTTGAAAGTGTGCTCATTTTCTTTGTCTTCAGCGTGTACGTGGTAGAGAAAGTAAAAAGTATATAATTGTCTGGGATATTACTTTAGAAAATGAGATGTTGTTCCTTGTCTTGTTCAGTGTCCCTTACTGAGACAGGACGTATTATTGTTATATTAATTTTCGAGCTGTGAAGTATCTCCTACATTACATTCCCAGATAACATTCTTATTGGACAAATTTGATAGAGATTTTCGTCTGCTGGCAGGTTCGTTATAATTTCTTATAGGTATAACTCAAAATCTTGATAGCAACTTGACAAACCCGACAGTAGAAAGCGTCCCATCATCTCCGTCAACACTACAAGGAGCATATCTTCGGCTGTGTTAACGTATCAGTCAGCGGCACATGGTCCTTACCCAGTTGCGCAGCAAAGTGTTCCGGTTAATTTCCCTTTTTCTTTCATTTCTGTTCCACAAATGCTTTTGTATAACCTCCCGTCCAAATAATTACACCGTTATAATTAGTGAATAATAAGAATAAGAATAACAATAATAACAACAATAATGATAGTAATAATAATCACTATTATTAGCTATTATCGTTATTACTATTGTTATGCGAAGTTTTTCTGAACTTAACACTGCGTATTCTTCTGAATCGAATGATTGCAGTGATTGAAGATGCACAAAATATGAGAACCAGCTGGCCGATGACTTCGCTTCGCTGATGACCAAGTAGTTGAGCCCCTTAAATTTATGGTGATTTCACTTATAGGTCTGCTGCTTAATCATACCCTTTCCATCCTTCCCTTGGTTCATTGATTCCCTTCTACATATACAGGATGAAGGGGAAGCCATTACATTAATTTAAACTGGTGATAGATCTTGGTATTTGGAACACATTTTGTATCTTGCGTTTTTGTCTCCAACCATTTCCTAGTGAGATATTTTAGTTTTATCGAAAACAAGCTGGCAACACTGCAGGTTTCACTTTCACTAGGCCAGTACATAAAGAAATGCGCGTCACTACCACTTCCGGAGCCGCACGGCTCGTGAGTGTAAACATAAAGACATACCATGCCGTGTCTGCTACGTCGTAATAAATAAGTACATCTGAATTCTCCAGTAACGCATACTGTAACCTAAACTCATAATCTAAGGATATTGTTTATGATTTCCTTCAACATCAAACTTAAATCTTTTCGTAGCTGATACTGCTATAATTTAATAAGTCAAACCATCTCTCTGACTTATAAATGCAAAGGTACATTTTTAGGCTCTTACAAAGTGATATTTTTATATCACTTTGATATTTTTATGATATTTTTAAGGTGACAGTAAAAGAATAAGCAATGAACCAAAAGGTTCACCCACTTCACAGGTATTGTTCAAAATGTCCACCATTTGCGCACCTGCAAGCCTCATACCTTTCTAAACAATTACGTCGCACCCTCATTGTTGCGTATTTCTTCCGCAGCCAGATAAATGCAATCTCTCAAAGATTCGAGGGCAGTAGCTGCTGTTCTGTAGACCCTGCTTTTCACGTCTCTCCAGAAGAAAAAATCCGGGGGATTCATACCGGGTGGAAGGGAAGTCATTACATTAATTTAAACCAGCGGTAGATCTCGGTATTTGGAGCACATTTTGTATCTTATGTTTTTGTCTCTGACCATTTTCTACGGAGGTCGTTTTGTTGAAGACAAGCTGTCGACACTATCGATTGTGTGTGTCACTTTCACTGGTTCAGTACATAAACAAACACGCGTCACTACTGCTACCACGCGTGTTGTGAACGTCTCCTATGTTGCTGTACGAACGTAGGCCAATCACAACCGTTATCTAACATACAACCAGTGGCGGCTCGTGCCTTACAAACTAGGTGGAGAAGTTCACTTAAGTGTGCTGAAAATACAATGCAAAGCCGGTGTCCCACGGTACAACATTTTTTACCAAACTCTTTGTAACCAATGGAATTGCACACAAAAGAAACAGTGTCTGTCATACTATTACCATTTTGGTCCAATACATTTAGTCAAGCCCGTGCGCTTGGACAGAGCGGACGTACCAGGAGAACCGGTTGTTTTGTCTACTGCGTGTGTGGCGTGATAGTGAGTGAGAGCAAGAAAGACATATACCACACTGTGAGTGATATTATCGATCACCAAGTGTAGGAATTTAAAGTGAGTAGATCAGCTAAATTTAACAGTGAAAAGAAATGGAAATGTACGCGAGAAAAAATACCCTCCGGATCAAGTTTGCTTTAAGTGCAACGCGACCGTCGGGATATGAAGTGCATGATTTCATAGCAGATACATTACGGTTAAATACGGAACAAGTGGATACAATACAGTTAATCGCAAGTGAACGGGCAATTTATGTTAAATTAATATCAGCACTCTTGCTGGAGAAAACCCTCAATACCTTCTCGGCGGAAACACCTTTCACATACATGAATGGTGAGATGACTAAAGTGCTTATCGAACACGTGACCGGTAATGCTGTCAATGTCCGAGTGTTTGATGTACCCCCAGAGCTCCCGGCAGAGGTCTTAAAAGCAGCGTTGCAGCGTTACGGAACGGTACATGACGTCCGGAAGGAACAATGGAGCCGACAATATCGCGTCCCGGTGTTTAATGGGGTACGAACGGTAAAGATGCAACTGAAGACGAACATCCCTAGTTTTATCATCATTGGTAGCTACAGATTATCGGTGTCCTACGCCGGCCAACCCAGATCCTGCTGCGTCTGCAGTAGCACGGCACATCTAAAGGAATTTTGCCCCCACCGTCCGACCGCAACACGCCCAGTGGCGAATGGACGGAGAAACGAAACAGAACCGACGAAGGTGGTAGTGGACACGCAGAGTGAGGGAGCGCATCCTACGGATGAAAACAGGCAAACGTTCCTGGTGAATGACAGTCAACAGGAAGCAGCAAGGTCTGCACCGCAAAGGGAGTATGCCTCCATAGTTCCAGATACCACTGGGAAACGAGTACAGCTGGCCAATCCGGAGGAGATAATACCACCCGAGGTGGGTCCACTTGTGACGGAGACAGCTGCAGCAGAAGAGAAACGCCCGACCGAGAAGAAACGGGCCAAGCGGGCGAAGACAAGCAAAGCCCATAAGGAAGAACCGTCCTGGAATAACCAAATGGAGCTGGAGGAAGCTGTGGAAGGAGCCCATGAGGAGGCACGTCAATTACAAGTCCCGTCTACAGACACAGTAGATATGGCTGGAGTACTGACACAAGAGCCTGCCTCAGCATTGATTGGCAGCAGTATCCTGGAGGAGGGAGGTGACAGGAACACCGGTGAGGTTCTACCTGCAAGGAGGGACGCGAGAAACAATCCCCAGAGTGATTGCGAAGCAGCACAGTTACAACAAAGTGTGAGGTGCCCAGCGGTGGAGATAGGAACCGACTCCCATTACCGGGAGGTCACCCCCGGCACCACCGTAGCGGCGCGACCATCTGCGAGTGATACTCGATCGCAAGTAATCGAACGGCCACACAGATCCCAAGAGGACCAACCAAGGTCAGCTGAAGCAGTCGCAATTTATCGGCGTGCAGAGATGGCTGGTGGATCCCATCCCTCTCAACCTGATGCGAGGGCTACAGAAGCAGAGTCGCCGATCCTACTTCAGGTGACACGGAAGCCCCAGGTGTCCTTATGTGACCCAAGGCTTAGGGGAAATCCTCCGGCACAGATAACCCCAGCTAGACATCCAGAGACCGAACAGTAGCACACTAGTAGCAATGCACGCGGCCAAGAACGTAGACGCCCGAGTTACACTATCTTTGCGACAGTCGCTTTCGTCATGATCTGTCTACGAACGGTGGCAACAGTGAATGTGAATGGGTGCAGAAATCTAGTAACCCAAAAACTGCTTAATAGTTTCCTCCAGGTGAACAACATTGACATATGCTTTCTCCAAGAAGTAAATACTTACAACTTGGATGCTCTTTACAAGTACGACTATAAAGTTAACCTAGTTTTAAACGGCAGAGGAACGGCAATAGTGTACAGGAAGGGACTTCCCCTGCAGAATTTTTAGATGGATCCCGACGGCCGGGTCCTCTCCGCTACTTTGGAAGAGACCGTCCTGGTTAACATATATGCTCCAGCTGGGACACAGAATAGACACGAGAGAGAGCGTTTCTTTCAAACCGAAGTAACCCCGCATTTGCTACAAGGCAAGGAACTTCTGCTAGCAGGCGACTTCAATTGCACGCTGCAGGCGAAGGATCAAAAAGGTGCTACGAATTTTAGCATCATGCTACAACACCTAGTGTCACAGTTGCAACTGCTTGGCGCATGAGAGTTCAAGCATGGGAATGAAGTGGAATTCACTTTTATCCGCAACACTTCTGCCTCACGCATCAATCGACAGTATTTATCTCCCGGAATGGCTCCAAATGTCCATCAATTTTTGGTTCATTCCGGTGGCTTTTAGCGACCATCATGCAGGGCTATGTCAATTGCAAATAAATGAAATAAGGCATGAGACGGCCGGCCGTGGCTACTGGAAACTCAATAATTCTATGCTGGAGGACACAGACATTAGGGAACAATTTCAAATCAAATGGCTTCAGTTACAGTCGGCCTTTAGAAGTTCAACTCGGAAGAGTTTTTGGTGGGTGAACACGGCAAAACCAGCGATTCGCTCCCTATTTAAATCCATGGGTATTGTGAGGGCACAGGCCAAGAAGCAGCTACTGCATTTTTACAATGAGGCGCTGTGGGGGCTGCATCTGAAGCAAAGGGAGGGCTATGAGGTGCAGACGGAGATAAAAAAAGTAAAAGAAATCATCAAATTAAAACACTTACACCAGTTGGAAGGACATAAAGTTCGAGCCAGAGTGAAATCCATGCATGAAGCGGAACAGAACTCATTTTATTATTTCGCAAAGGAGCGGCAGAAGGGACATGGAAGATATCCTCAAACAATACGGGACGCGCACACTGGAACTGCCCATGTTGGAACGCGCGCCCAGCTCCAGCTTATAGCGGATCATTTTCAGGCTTTATTTCAAGAAGCGCCAGAAGCAGACACCCCTTATAGGCGTGTGGAACATGAACTGTCTGACACCGGCATCACCCAGGAATCCGCAAAAATACTTACCAGCCCTATCACGGAGCGGAAGGTGTTGGTCGCTATTGAACAAGCCAGTCGACACACACCACCAGGTCCTGATGGGCTCACCTATGAATTCTATAGAAAGTACTGGCCAATAATCAAGAACGAAGTGATAGAAGTATATGCGGAACTGTGGGAGACAGCAGTGTTTCCCGCAACCTTCGCGGATGGTGTTATCACCCTGGTGCCGAAGAAACAGAAAACCGCCACCATGAAGGACTATCGTCCAATAACGCTGCTAAACGCCGATTATAAGTTATTTGCGAAAGTTCTGGCTAACCGATTAAAAGGTGCATATGCAGAAATCATGCATTGTAACCAAGGGGCAATATCGAAAAAGAACATTATTGTCACATTGGCGGAACTGCGTGACACGCTGATCCATCTACGCAGAGAAAATAAAGCGGTGGCTTTGATCAATCTCGACTTTCAACAGGCTTTTGATAGAGTAGGCAATTCGTATCTGTGGAACTGCTTAACGGCTGCGAAATTTCCAGTGCCGGTAATCAATCTTATTCAGGGACTCTACGGCACGGCACAGTCTCGAGTCTTATGGAACGGATGGTTTTCCAGGCCGGTACGAATAAAACGATCAGTACGTCAAGGCTGCCCGCTATCAATGGGATTGTTTTCATTGGCATTGAATCCTTTACTCCAGAGGTTGCAACAAACCATGCGAGGAGTCAGTGTATACAATGAACGGTTCACACTTACAGCCTATGCTGATGATGTGACTGTGGTGGCTGCAGATAATGAAGATATGACGACCATGCAACAGGGATTGGAGCAGTACACAACGATGTCCGGTGCAGTGTTAAATGCTGAGAAATCGGAGATCCTAATATTAGGAAATTGGCCGGAACCGCCACAGACCTTGGGGATGCAATGTGTTACTACTACAAGGATACTTGGTATATGCTTTATGGCAAATATAGAAGATACTATTGCAGTTAACTGGAGGGAAAAAATTAATAGTTTACGCCATTCCTTATCCATGGAGAGGATGCGGAACCTGAATTTGCTACAACGCATTTGGTACCTGCATACTTATGGTCTAAGCAAAATTTGGTATGTGGCACAGATTCTGCCGATTTCAAAACGTGACGCACAGAAACTGGAACAACTCCTTGGTTACTTTTCGTGGACTGGAAAAGCATATAAGGTGAGCCGGCCTCAACTACGTTTGCCTCCGTCCAAAGGTGGTTGCGGCTTAGTGGGCATTGCCAAAAAATGCATGGCCTTATTGGGGAAAACCGCCACACAATCATTGCGCGGACCTGGCTCATCAATTGACCAAAATTTCTGGAAGGAACAGCTGCATAACCCTCAGGTGGCACTCAACGGATTTAAACCCACTGTCCTTCACCTAAAACGAATTCTGGACAACAACGATGACATTACGGCCTTCGAATGCACCCGGAACCACTACCGTATGCTCACGACAGTTCATCTGGTTCCCAGAGTGGCAGAGAAATATACCAGGGAGTGGAAAGTGATCTGGCAGAATTTATTTTGCAAACATGTACCCAGTGATTGGCAGGAAACCACCTATGAAGTATTAAATGAGACTATACCGACAGCGGATAAACTCTGGCGACATGGAAGGGCACAGTCAAACCAATGTCCATCTTGAGCCGCCGTCGACACACTGGACCACCGGATTGCTTCCTGTAAGCAGGTTGAAGTCATCTGGGTAGAGCTCCGGACTTACATCGCCAAATGGTGCCCACCGCAAGCTCCACCATGCCTTGAGAAGCTCCAGCGTTTGGAATTTCATTTTCAGAATACTGCACTCCAACGCTGTGTAGTTTGGCTGGTAATGGGAACAATGTACTGGATCCTTAAACAGAATAATGGCCCAGTGGCGCAGAGGAACAACTGGGTCAGTTTTCTGAGACAGGCACGCTGGCAACTGATAACTTCTGGTCTTAGCAAATCAATGCAGCCGTACATAGCACGCCTTGCACTTTAAATACGACAATGCAACTATAATCAAAATAATATATATATATATAAATAAAAATAAAAAATAAAATTAAAAAAAAAAAATAAATAAAATAAAAACTAAAAAAAAAACAAATAAAAAAAAAATAAAAAAAAAGTGGTTAGAGCAGCCGCACGGCAAAAAAAAAGTTAGTATTTATGTTAATATTTCTTATTATTTCATTTGTATAGCTCCATATAACTTTTTCAGTTATACTGGTACTTAAGAAAAGAAACTCTACCTCGCCCCCCCCCCAAAAAGCTAAATTGTGGTTTAGCAATATCTATATTGTTTGTATAGTACGATTTAGTTTATCTCAAAAAAAAAATATAAAAAAAAACAAAAAAAAACAGAAAAAAATTTTTAAAAAAATACTATAGTACCCAATATTAAGAAAAAATGCGGTATTTGTTATTGCTATTCATAGATATTGCAATCGTAGATTAACTAAAATATTTAGAATTGTAGCATCTTTAATCTCAAAATATTAACAAAAAGAAAAAAAAAAGAAAAAAAAAAACAAACAAAATACAAGGATTTTGTTTATCTCTTATGGTTTACTCTTAGAGAAAATTAAAAATAGAGAAAAGCTTTGTATATTCACTGACATTATTACATTGTAGGTGAAATTGGATTATTTCATAGAATAGTAGTTTAAAAATTAATAGGATTGTTATTTTTTAAAAAAATTTCCTTTTTAGAACAGCTTGGAACCTTTTTAAAGGTGTTTTTCTTTGGTTCAGGAAACAAAAAAAAAAAAAAAAAAAAAAAAAAAAATACAAGTGACAGTTCGCGTAGCAAGCGAGAGAAATCAACAGGCCAGACGCAAATATTAATTTAGCGATTACTATTAAGTATAGGTTTGGGATATATATCCACAAGTCTCAGTAGGAATAAAATGTATCAGAAGTAAAAGACGTTGGCGGACACGGTCTTTGTTACAAAGAAGAGAACAGGGCACGAACCTAGCAGTATTGGGTCTACTCAAAACGAATTGAGGTTAGAGGACCCGGAAAACTATCGCAATTTTCTACGAATTTGCGAAGATTTATTTCTCAACCTTCTACTTATGTCGAAGGCAAAATTACGCACCGGGGCACAAATACGAGAAGCACAAAAGAAGTAAGAAACAATTGTAATGGTAATAACAGAGGTTGACCCTGAAGATGCTGGACGCAGTTTTCAGCGAAACGTCGGAGGAAGGCAATCCAACTCGACCACGGCCCACAAGCCCCGAAAATCTACTTAACATAGTTAACATAATTGTAATGGTTCACAAACGCACATGAAAAAGTCTGCTGTTTTCTTGAAAACGGTCAGCTATCGTGTTTCTGTTTATTTCAAGTGTTTAATTGTAATTTACATTTTAAATGTTCCGCCGAATCATTGTTGTTGTTTGTAGTGTTTAACGCCCGCTTTTACCACTACGGTACCGCAGGCGGTATCATTGTGCTTGTAAAGGGAATGGGTTACATTAATGAAATCTGTGAATCCCTCTTTGTTCCGCAGGTTACTTTTGTCACTTAAAAGTAAATAAGGCCAGCAGAATAGCGATTGTGAACTACGGCTACTGCATAACCAACAATGGTTATCGAACCATTTTGAATTTAATGTCATTAGGCTTTCCTATTTTACTATCCTCTCTTTTAAGGGGTATATCAATGACATCAGTGGGCCGCCCGAAGTTTAAAACATCTTCCTCGCCTTCATCTTTCCGCCTGGAAAATGGGTTTCTAGCAAATTGCAAACTATATCGTTCATTGGATTCATAACAAAACACGTATATTCCGTAATTCAAATATTACAAACACTGGAGTCTAGCAAACTCATCAGTTATACCGTTTACAGTTGTGTAAAACACCACCTTTAAATTTACCACCACCTCTTCCTCGAGGCAGATGACTACTATCTTCTAACCGCGCGAAAACAGAAACCATCCCATCTACCGTGTTCTGTGCCCCTACCCAAGTGAAAATATTTCTTGTTTGCCTGAAACATGTGCATGCATATACTATTTCCCCACACTACATGGTTTCGTGACGTCAGGTTGTCATGGCAACCAAGCTGTTTGGTGCAACAGTTTCTTCCATAGTTAACTGCTTCACTTGGCTTTCAGCTGATCCGAGGGCGCGCTCCCACCAATTTTCCCTGCCGGTTGCCTGGCTGTATGTTCCAAACAAAAGAAGGGTTGGTCACTGACCCTGCTACGGCTGCTAGCAGTTGAAATTTGTAACTAAACTGTTAGAATGGCAGTAATAATGCCAACATTAACAAAAATGGAATATTGCTATATTCAGGTGAAAACCTCTTCACCTGCTTCACTTGAATAACCGCCACTGCATACAACCTAACTGCATAAGTATGCTAACATGTACGGGATGCGTTTGTGTCTATTTTTATTATAACAGCTGTTGCTTTAATGAAAGTTCTATTCTCCCTCACTGAAAATAATACGTTTAACTACAATATCATATCGCATTGGTTTTATCGTTGGTTCTTTTACCAAATTAGTAGTTGGCAGTTGGCCTTAGTTACATAGTTGCTTTCCAGTGCCATGTATGATGCTCTCATAAATTAAAATTTGGACTTTTGAGATTGCGTAAACATAGTGATAGGGTTGGAACAAATCCTTTGGAGGGAGGAAACCGCAAGACTCATATCATAATGATGACAACAACCACGAGGACGAGTAAGCATGCAATACTTTTGATAGTGTTTTCAAGCACATACCTACCCTTTAGAATCATAATTTCATGCATCTTTTGCAATAGGAACGTCTACCTTTGTCTGATCTTATCACTTGCTAAGGTGATAAATACACATACATACGTTAATATTGCACTTCAGAATTAAGTTCCTCGAAAGATGACTTGTGAAGAGCTTATTTTACGTGTGTAAATGCGATATCGTGGGACAATATACACCTGTCTTATCACCCGGGCTTCTGTGTTTGCCAAAGATGATAATAAAAATAGCGTGTGCGTTGTGTCCAATATTTCAGGAATGATGATGATTCTAGCTTGTAGCGATTTGCTCTCTTTTGGATATTTGATATTCAGATATCATAGTCACGTGCGATATAAAATGGTGTTGATCGTCTTATAAGAATTGTTGCATCTACTTTAATACAAGTGAGGGAAATTGTTATTTTTCAGTAAAAGTTTCGAAATAATAGGTTCCAAATTGCCGTTCCAAAGCAGTCAAGTAAGTTAAGAAGTATTTATTATTTAGGCATAACCGTAACTAATCTCGAACCACCATTACTTGCCATTACACGGGTTCCTTCCATCAAGCCGTGATTCATAGTTTGATCCCAAGAGCATGGTAAGAAGATGCAGAGTTCCATTCTTCTTTGTCTTAGATCCTATATTCAACTAAACACGTAAGAACATCTATTATTGTGCTACTCTAATGGTTAACATGCGGCGGATCAAAGCCAGGTGTGACGATGAAGGTATTCAGTGTTGCCAAAGCAACGTCACGTTTTCTCCAAGTAAGCGTTCGTACACTACGTGTGAACATTGTCAATGAGAAAACTAACAGAATGAGAGAAGCGGGGAAATGCTGTAACGCTGTGTTTCTCCACGTAGGGAGAAAAGTCTGTCATTTGTGATTTCTTTGACTTCATTGGCTGAACAGACACACTCATTGGTGCAATGTGAAACATCAGCGACTTCCGAAAACAATCATGTATGCGGTGTATGTTACTTGAGAGGCTAAAGGAATGCACTGGCTGTCAGCATACCGCGACGGTTGTTTATGGCTCGCCTAAGCTTTTAAAGGAAGTCTATTTATGGGGAGCGAACGTGTAGCAGTTTGACATTTTCGCTAGCACGGCTGGAAGCGCACTGAATCACGTTGCACAATGATGTAAAATTATCGGCGCTATCTGCACTACTTCCCGCGCCACTTAATAACGGAGGTTAGTTTCCGAATGGACCTCGTATAATTAGCCATTGTGTTTAAGAACAAGAACTTAGTTTAACAAGGAGTGTCAAAATGTTCATTATTTATTTTTTTAGATCTATGTAGGCGCATGAATAACTACTTCAGGCAGTTCAATAACTCGTGAAGAATGCCGATAGTTACGTTATATATTTAAAATGAGTGAGAGTACAGGAAGTCATAATGGGCATGCTATTCATGTCACAAAAGCAGCATTTGCTACTTGACTGGTCTATTTTGGCGTATCTTTGGAATACAGATTAACAGACTGTACGCTTATCAAATTATTATTATTGAGGTACACTTCATGTCTGCTAGATAGGCCATTAACCTTAGATTGTTTCTTTCAGTTACTTTCATTTTACAAAATCGTTTATCAAACTGGAGGAGGAAAACTACATTCAAAAAGTGTGTAATTTTTGGTGTGTAGCTGCAGCATAGTAGGAGAGAATTTTACTATCATGTCTTGAATCATAAATTATCAAAAGCAGTGGCACTAATCGATGGTTATTAGTATTAGGAACATTCAGACGGAAAGGGATTCACAATCATTAGGGCTCAACACCGCACATTGGTCAATGTAGGACTTTTGTGGCTTACCTAACACCTGGGTGGACGGGGGAAGGGTGAAGGGAAGACCTGAAGGGCGACCAGATCCGGACGGTTATGCCTGCTAGAAAAGACGGAGTCTCTAACGATTCCACAATTACACTAATCCCGATCCTGCCTATGCCATCTTCAACCCAGGATGAATGAATGTCCCTAGGCAGGTGCAGCAGCCCTCCAATCAAGCGCCAGGGTGAAATCCCTATACGAGTAGCACTTTTAAGTGCTTCTCTGGTTGTTTGTCTGGGGTGGACAAAGTTCTAAATAACCCTGATGTTCTGTGCTATATGTTCTGTGTCTATAATTTGGGTCCACCCGAATTTAAAAAAAAAAAAAAAAAAAAAAAAAAAAAAAAAAAAAAAACAACTATTTTTTTAGAAAAATTTCCGCTAGCGCGCGTATGTGTATGTTTGTATGAAAGTGTGTGTGTGTGTCTGTGTATGTGTGTGTCTGTGTGTATGTGTATGTATGTGTGTGTGTGTGTGTGGGGGGGGGGAGGGGGGTTGGTTCTGGGTCTGTGTCTGAATAGCATAAGTCACAAACGAAGAGTCGGTTAAAACCAAATTTGGTATTTAATTTTGATATCTTTTAACGATGTGGCTCGAAGATCTTGAAGAAAATTCCTCCACGATAAACTATCCTGTGCATGGAAAAATTTTCGAGCATTTTAAACATCTCAATTACATTAAAATGCCATATGTTTAAGATATTTTTATGACAAATGAAATGTGTATTTTGAATTTTCTGCCTATAGCCCATACGACCCAGTTTACTCTCGATGACTTTTGCATAACTGGTAAACCGTAAGCGATAGACCAAATCTTTACATACAAAAATGTAGAACTCGTTAAAACACACAATATATGTTCAGTTTTTTTTTTTTTTTTTTTTTTTTTTTTTTTTTTTTTTTTTTTTGTAGAGTTAACCATTTCGAACATATTGCTTATATTGCTTGTTATTTGTGTGAGTTTTGCAATAGTTATAATTTTCTCAAATGGAAGGTCGTTATTCACTTTTTATCCCTTGGTCGTGCAAAGAAAACGGATTTTCACAGACTTCATAT
Organism: Tenodera sinensis; assembly: GCA_030765045.1. Taxonomy (NCBI): domain Eukaryota; kingdom Metazoa; phylum Arthropoda; class Insecta; order Mantodea; family Mantidae; genus Tenodera; species Tenodera sinensis. Next base: position 204,456,516 of record CM060962.1, on the reverse strand, counting down.
AGCGACCAGCTTTAGAAGATTTGATTTTCACCCAATTCCCACATTCCCCTTACATCTATAAGAAAATAAGCAATAAGATATATCTCAATTAACATGGAGAAGGTAGGGGAATAAGAGTTTGTAAGAATAGTTAGTACGCGAGTAGAGAAAGTCATGTGAGTGCAACACATGAGATTTTTTCTTCTTATATTATGAATTCCTGAATTCACATTGTATTAGAATCGCTTACGGTGGACTTGCGATTATCCGAGCTAATTTGGGCCGAGGCTGCCTCGGATATCGAAAAACTCGGATAATACGTAGATAATGGTTTGACAGGTGTCAAATTACAGAAAGCAGCGCTAAAAGTGTATAGTAGAGTTTCTTACATAGAATCCCTTAAAATGTTCAGTGAGTACTACGTACAGTTTAATTAAAATATTAGCTAATTACAATAAGATGATTAACTCTTCAAAACTCGGTTAATCTCTTACCTTTCTTGGACGCTGCCAGGTAAGGCCAACATTGTAGAGGCAGTAGAACAAGCAGCGTCGGCTCTTCTTGCTGTTCAGTGTTGGCTATAGCAGCTTGATCATCTCTAATATCTCAGAATGTGATATTTTCTAGGTACTCTCGTCGGTACCGTGCTTCTCTTAAGAATTAACACTATCAACACTAGCGCCATCAGTAGCTCCATTTGCTGATCATGATTAGTCCATGCGAGGACATCTTCATTTTCGATTTGTGTTTCCACCAATGGTTCATCAGGTCATTAGCTTGCTCTACAGCACCCTTCAACTTCGTGGACACATACCACCTAGCACTGCACTGATAGATAAAAAATACGTGCTTATTTACCAAAAGTGCCCTCGGTTAACCCGGAGTCTCGGTTAAATATGCAATTAACTTGTTTTATATAAAATTATGAGTACAAAAACACTCCATAGCTGAATAGCTTGAATAGGCTGAAGTCTACCGCACGACCACTATATGCTCTGCCTTCAACCATGCATGTGAAGGTATAGGTGAGCATGCCGTCCACTTTGGTCACTGTGATTGGAAAGAACGAAACGGCTACTTCTTATTGGTCTCCAAGAACCTCACAAGGCTGAGTGCACACTGTATCAAGTTTCCCATGCTGATACTGAGATTCAAATCTGAGTCGCTTCGCAACATAGGCAGGAACGCTACCATAACATTACGGAATTATTCAAATTATAAACCGTGGTAAAGAATGTTGTATCTCTTAAATCTGTAATATAATATTGGTCAAGTGGTTACACCGCTCGTCTCTCACCTAGGGGCCCGTGTTCGATCTCAGGGAGCCGCATGTGGGAATTGTGGTGGACGAAGTGACGTCTGGCCAAGTTTTATCCGGGTTCTTCAGTTTCCCCCACCATTCATTCCACCAACTGCTTCATCTTCAACTTCCTACCTTTCATCAATGTCATCTTCATTTCATATCATCTTCTTCAGTTCCATATCAGGTTGCAAGCTGCTCCCCCCCCCCCGGCAATTCCAGGTTCTCTGGTCACCACTCCATTTCCCGGTTGCGGAAGCCGGGACTCGGGGCACTAACCACATTTCACCCTATACTACTGCACCCCATCCATGACTCTCGTTATGAGCAGAGATGGGAGTTGCGGCGGTCAGGCGGTGGACCTTACACCTGCATAGCTTGTTCTGCAACGGATATTAGAGTTAGTTTAGCTTACTATAATAACGAGAAGTCATGAAGATGAAAATGCCTTTATATGGCCCATTTTCAAATAAGATTAATTTAATGCTTCTACAACTTTAAAATCTCTGTCCTTTGTTAGAATAATTGCTCGAAAGAAATTAATTTGATTATTCTAGGATCGCTATTCCTGAAACTAACACTGAACACTGTTTTTTCGACGCTGAATAATGAAATGATAATGATAACTTAATATTATTACAAATACCACGACTGTGACTGAAACTAATTATGTACTCAATGTTTTAAGTGGTTGAAATAATTGAAGGACTTGCAATCCGTAACCTCTGTCCGAAAACATCATAGGCCTTAGGGCACTTTGTGCTTCTAATTTGGCCCCTGGGAAGGATGAGAGGAAACACGTGAAGGGTGACCAGATCATGATGAACAACAGGCGCAAGCCGGGACGGAGTCTTTAACGTTTCCAGTTAGAACGCCGACGCCGCCCGTCACCATGTCGGCAGAAGCCTCCACCTCCAGGAGCTGGCAAGGCCACACAACAAAGGTGGCTCCGGACGTCGCCAAGAAAGTCGTCCAACGCCGCCCGTCTCCGACCCTACAGACCTACGCCCGCACGGGCCCATACGGAACGACGCCGGGGATGAAACCCATTACTGAGAGCTCACTCACTCACTCACTCACTCGCTCGCTCGCTCACTCACGCATGTACGCACTCCTCACGCATGTACACACTCACTCACGCACTCACTCATTCACGCATGCACGCACTCACTCACTCGCTCACTCACTCACGCATGTACGCACTCACGCACTCACTCATTCACGCATGCACGCACTCACTCACTCGCTCACTCACTCACGCATGTACGCACTCACACACGCACTCACTCACTCACGCATGTACGCACTCACTCACTCGCTCACTCACTCGCGCATGTACACACTCACTCACGCACTCACTCATTCACGCATGTACGCACTCACGCATGTACACACTCACTCACTCACGCATGCACGCTCTCACTCACTCACGGCACGCACTCACTCACGCATGCACGCACGCACTCACTCACTCACGCATGTACACACACACACTCACTCACTCACTCAATCTCTCACTCACTCACCCATGCACTCACACACACTCACTCACGCACTCTCTCACTCACTCACGTATTCACTCATTCACTCACTCACGCGTGCACTCACTCACTCATGCACGCACTCACTCACGCACGCACTCACTCACGCACGCACTCACTCACGCACGCACTCACTCACGCACGCACTCACTCACGCACGCACTCACTCACGCACGCACTCACTCACGCACGCACTCACTCACGCACGCACTCACTCACTCACTCACTCACTCACGCACGCACTCACTCACTCAAGCATGCACTCACTCACTCGCAATTTTGTAGAAAAATAATGCCTGTGCATTATACAATTAGTAAAACCTTTTAGGGAAGAGTATGACTATTTGTCTACTTTCAAACATTGCAGAGTTGAGCTATTCTGTTAAAACCATAGTCTTATGTCTAGGACAGAAGCGATTCCGGCGCGAAACAGAAAGGTTTAAAGGTTTAATGGCGCGAAAGGTTTAATGATCTCAAAACAATGAACCATGATTTTTAAGTTCTCGCAGATCCTTTCACGTGGACATTCATATAATAAAACCACAATTACGAATGGAAGCTATGAGTTTACAAATACAGTTTTGAAATCACAATTACAAAATGAGGTTGGTTTAGGTTTATTTAGACAACTGGATGTAATATGCATAGACTGAAGATATATATTTGTGTGTGAGCAATATTTTGTCTAAAATGAAGATTATAAAATCTAAAAGCACATCGCAATTGGTACATGCTCCGTTGACATAAGTATTAACTTGTGAATTAACGCTAAATATATGTGAAACTGTAAAGTTCTAGATAAAGTGAAGAATAATATGAACAATTAATGTTAAAGCCTTCTCAGTCTGTGTACATGCATTAAAACATATGTATATAAAATCAAAGAGAAGTTCTTACTCCGCTACTGCGGCTTCTGAAACCCCTTGTTCGAACCGTGCATTACATATGCGTATGCCGGGTTGCATTCAGTGACGTCATTCCTGTAATCGGGACTACCAATTTACCGACTTCTGACGTAGATAGTATATCTATTTATGACATCATCGTGAGCTGCCATGTACTACTTGGCAAAGTGTTGAAGAGTAATGACCTTGGCTGTCGAGCGCTACGATCTCTTCTTATCTTGTTTATTAGAACAGCGAAATAATAACAACTTGGCGTATAGTCAGTGATAAAACACTAACAGATGGTCCTGAAGATGATTCCATCTGAACAGAGTGCACATACTACCCGTCTCGCCATGTTTGTGGGATAAGCTCATGTAAATAGCTGGGCAGTTTCACATTCTTTCCGATACGCCTCATGGCTTTGCCAGGTAGTACTACTGTCACCCGTTTCCCCTCCAGATAGAAGAACATCCCTCGGACTTTTCTCATTAGAGGTCTACAGTAGGTACATCTTTGCAGAACGAGGAAGAAGTTTGAAAATTTGAAGTAAAGTTGAGTGTTTTCTTTTCCCATTTTCTTCAAAGCGATTAACACATGTGTATTACGTATTATTATTTGTTCGAAGTCAGTGAATAATAGAGACGCTAACGCGAAAATAAAATTTATAACTGTCAGCTTATCAAAAGCAGTATCAAGTTCGAGCGTGCTATACCTTGTTCCACTCTTAGAAGACAGTATGGAGTTAAATGGGATATATCTGTCTCTATCTAGAGCATACAAGTTGCCATTAGCCTCGTCCTTTTCTACCTTCGGGCTGTTGCCAGGTTCCCAATAGCATGGTATAAATATTCAGTTGTTATAAATTTCAGGTTTGAACACATTATCCTACGCAGAATTTTTTTCTCCATTAGTTTATATCCTTTTTAGAGTCATTATACATTTCTATAGGCCCATATTTCTTCAAAAAACATTTTTTTCAATAGAAGTCCGATATGTGCTGTTTCTGTACTCATCACGCACTAACTAACAAACTAACCGCTAGAATGCGTCTATATTTTGTTCTTAGGTAGAGTAAACTATAGTGCTACTGCCTGCCCACTTTGAATTCTCTATGTTTACGCAGTTAAGTGTTATAATTTTTTAAATTAAATGTTTTCGGAAAATTTTATACCTATGCACTGCAAAAGTTACGCAGTGTGAAACTTTTTTGTTATTGAGTTTACATCAGGGAACCAGCGAGAACAAATGTTGACGAGGGTTGGAGAAAGTTTTTAAAATAAGCCAAAAGGCTGTAACTTCTTTCTTTCATCGAGTAGGGCAAACAAAAGGTATTCATCTATTCAGCGTATTGTGGCGCCAGGCCTGACTAGTATAAGGAGCAGCACTAGCATTAGTTTGAAAGAAGTCGGTGTGTAACTGTGTGGAATCTATGAGTTGTTATTGCGTTATTTGTTTAATAGTTTCGTAAATATTTGTAGTTATGGAAGGGGAAGCTAGAAAGAGGCGATATATTGGTAAATTAAGAAGTAAGGAACGCCAAATAATTATGAACGTGTTAGATTATTTTTCAAGTAAAATGCGTGTAAGTAAGGCAGTAAAAGAAACAGCTAAGGCTATTGGGTGTTCAGAAGCAGTAGTGTATAGGATTAAAAAGGAAGTAATGAAATGACCTCTAAGAACGCCATCGAAAAAGAAAGAAAAAAGGGTGGGGAAAAAAGAAGTATATAGTGAATAGTGCAATGTGGAGTGCGGCGAATTGTTCATTCTTTACAGTTTGCAAATATTCCACCCACGCTGAATATCATTTTTTCACGGGTCAACAGTGATGAGACCCTATCAAATTTCTCAAGGGCCACTCTTAGTCGGTTCTTACATTATTTGGCGTCCAAATATGAAAGAAGGGGTAACAAGTGCATATTAATAGAAAGAGACGATATCGATATCATCAGATGGCGACATAAATATCTAAAAGACGTAAAAAGGTTTAGGGACCAGGGGAAATCAATTGTTTATACAGACGAGTCATTTGTAAATTTAGGTCATACAGTGATAAAGGCGTGGAGGGATACCACACTGAAGTGTCCGTCAAGCAGCAATTGAAGGACTAAGTACAGGACTCGGCCACCTCGGGATCGCGAGCGGAGAAAGATTCGCAACTAGTACATGTTGCAACACTGCGCTCCATTTAACGTGTACTGTCATCTAAGAGTGGAACGCGCTTTAGTTTACGAACTGGTTATCAATTAGTCACGCCTGATAGTGCTGATCAAGCCAGTCAACAACTGAAGGTGAGCTGGCTGTTTCCGTCCAAAGGGTTATGTTTAAATACTGAATGAATTAAATCGTAAATAAATGTCAACAGATAAAGTTGAGTAAAGATGGTAAGCTTTAAATACTAAAATTAAACTATCAAACATGTTTACGTTCCATATGTGTAACAATAATTATGCATATCAATAGTTGGAGGATTAAACACATTTTGATAATGTCTGCGGTAAAAATGGAAAACGCAAGGAGTTGCACATCCCACATGAGAGGGAAGTGAGTACAAAGCACTATTGTTGAAAAAAAGAAGATAATCTTGTGAATGCAATAACCTCGTGAGTAGGGACCGGATGTTAGGCACTTATAAAGTTCAAAATAGGCAGGTAAAAAGGCAGTTAAAAATGCAAAAATAGGCACGCAAAATAGGGACTAAAACCGTGAAACCAGGTGCTAAAATCTTTACAGCTTCATGCAAAAATAGAGAATACATAAGAAAAATGAACACTACTTGGATTTCTCTTGTTACCAATTGAAATAAAACATTTAAATCACACAGTATTCAATCAAATTTACGTGCCTGATACACACGCCAATCACATAATATTAACACATAATAGTGGCATCTAACCAAAATACTGTATGAACATCACCTAAGTAATTTCGTTAATACATCACTTTTAATACATAATAACTTTAGTCAATCATTAACAAACACTCATTTATTACTCATAATGACGATTTTTTTTCTTCAAATTTTCCACTTTTAAGTTATGCCTTCCATCTCATAGTACATTTTTGAACACTGGAAACGACTTTTCCAATTCTACTGATTTTATTGGAGCGTACTTGAAGAGCGCAAAATTTCGTGGATCAATATGACTTGAAGCACTGTTTTGACCACTAAGAATCACTCCTATGTTCTTTTAATTTTTGAAAGTTACTATTCTGTTGAAAAATCCCCTCCCATTTCTCTGTTACACGTTGACCTGCATCACCTGGAACAATTTCAATTTTCTGAGTAACTTTATCCACAACTTGCAGTGAATTCACCGGTGTTTTATTTCTCTCTTCAATGCAGTTAGTGACATCTGGCAGCGCAGAATAGTAAGCAGGTCAAATGTAAGTAATGTACATGTCATGAAGCCACGAGATGCAAATTGCCTGTATGTCAAGTATTTTAATCCAATTTTTCAATAAAATTGGGGCTTCTGCTCGAAAAGAAACGGAAATAGGCATTGATAGGCATTATATGTTAAAATAGGCAAAAATAGGCACATTCAACTTTATTAAAAACAGCTCAACGGGTAGTAAGTTGAACTAAATTAAGCTGCTTTTGTCATATCTACAGAGATTAAGAACAGACGTTTTTCCTAACATCCGCTCTCTACTCATGAGCGAGAACGAAGTCTGAATGAATGTGCACCGTCATGAAATCTGTCCACATATCTCGTATAGATATTAGTTCGCTAATCCTTTTCAGTATTCTGGTCAGGATGTACGTACGAGTATCATTTCTAATACTTCCACGAGGAAGTGTGTGGAGAGTTATCATTGGATTGAGGGATGACACGCACGTTTTGAAGGAACAAAGGGTACTGATAAAAACCACTAGCATCATCCTTGACCAGCGAATTTATCTAGACACTATGTAACAGACTGGACAAGAGGAATTTAAATGAAAGAAAATTAGCCTACAGAAGTAACGTATATAATACCTTAAAAGTAATTGTCTTTAGTTGCCTTATTCCAATTACTTATATAATCTCTTCTCCCAGACACAGAAACAGTTCTGCCTGGAATTAAAACCTGGATTTCATTCATTACAGCATATTCTGCGTTTGAAAATAAGAATACATACCCAACAACTTACTATGTGGAAACAATGGCAGACATGTTTTAATTAGGTCAAATAATATTATAAGAGATGCTGAGAAATATTAAGTACCTACATACATTGGTAATATGCAAGTATTCATCGCTTTAATACATAGGTATTCCTGATCACATCAATATCGCACCTTGACGAATAGAATTCTTTGGGACAAATAATTCCTTAAATTACGAACTTCTGTGTTCGAAGGGACGGATTTCTCATTTCTTGTACGTTCTTCTTTCGTTGAATGTTTTGTATAGCATTTTTACTTCTCCAGTAGGTACATCGTAGGTAGAGAAGCTAATGCGTTCCAATTCGATACCTGTCGAGTTTCGCTGAAAATACAAGTTTTGAGGTCCCCTAAATAAAAATATGTTTAGAAAATGATGCGTGCGAGCGTGTCTCTGTGTCTCTGTGTGTGCCTGTGTGTGTGTGGGCGTGTGTGTCTGTGTGTGTGCGTGCGTGTGTGCGTGTGTGTGTGTGCGTGTGCATGTGTGCGTGTGTGCGTGAGCGTGTCTGTGTGTGTGCGTGTGCGTGTGCATGTGTGTGTGTGTTTCTGCGAGCGCGCGTTTGTGAACAGCTCCACTCAAGAACAAACAGTTACATACCAAACTTGGTATTAGTTAAGCATCTTTTGCGTATGCGACAAGAAGATTTTTCAACAAAATCTCCCACCTCAAACTACCCTTTACATGCAAAATGTTTCGATAATTCTGATTTTATCAAAGAACTCCAACGATTTTAATTACGTTACTATATGTTTAACACATTTTCATGACATGAGAAATGTTTATCTTGAATTTTCTGCAAATAGCTTTGAAGTCATTTTCATTCTGAATGACTTTTGCATAGCTGGTAAACCGTAAGGGATAGACAAAATGTTATTACCCAAACATTTTTCTTTGAAATGACTGTAACAGTTTTAATTAAATTAACATTTGTTAATAAATGAAGACATTTTCATGACAAATTAAATATATATCCTAATTTTTTTGGGAAGAGCCTCTAAAGTCCTCTTCATTTTAAATGAAGAGGATTCTTGAATAACTGGTAAACCGTAAGAGATAGACAAAATCTTAGTACACAAAGAATGTATATCTTAAAACAAACCAGTTATGCCAAGTATTTTCTTATGGAGTAACTATTTCCGATATATTCCTTGTTAGTTGTTTGCATTTTTAAATACTCACGCTTTTCTCAAATGGGAAACCGTTCTCTCTCTACCTCTACCCTCTCTCTCTCCCTCTCCCTCTCTCTCTCTCTCTCTCTCTCTCTCTCTCTCTCTTAGCCAAGCAGAGAGAACGGAATTGCAAAAACCATCACATAGCGACAAGCTCCCTAAAACACTGACTGTCGCTTTAAGACTATTGTATTTCCCCATGGAAGTTGTTCCTGAAAGGAAATGTGCAATGAATCAACGCCTGCAAATGTTAATCTCAATGAATGTGAAGTAGATAGAAAAAATAAGCTTTTGTAAGATTAATTTGTACAAGAGTGATTAATTTGTATCTGCCTTCAGGCCAGTAGCGTTGGCACAGATGGCGCGGATGTTTGCGCATGGTAACTGCTCTTCTCGGCGCTGGCGTTGGGCGGACTGTGTCCTCCGTCGGGCTTGGGCTGTTCCGAAACCGCGGTGTGCCTCATCTGGAGGGGGGGGGGGACGCCTGGGCTGTTCCAAACCTGAGGTGTGATGGTTGCTTGGCGGGGCCTTGCGCCGGGATGAAGAGATCTCAGCACTTGTTAGGGACCTCTAGGCGTCTGTTCCTACGCCGTGTGGCTCCTTCGGTTTCCTTACTTCATCCTTTCCTCCTGGGGTGTGTTAGCACACAATAGATCTGCTTAGGTCGAGGTGTCCTCTCCGTGTATGTATCATTTACCCTTTACCTTACACACACACACACACACACACACACACTCCAGCACCCCACTCATGACGCCTGTGATGGGTAGAGGTGGGGGACGCAGCGTTCGAGCGGTGGGCCTTGGCCAGGAAAGGACCGTTGTGCCACGGGGTTACGGTTATTTACGATATTGTGTAGCTTAAGCGAATACCTACTGTACCGCATCAAATGTCCTGTTGCAAAAGGTTACCACTGCAAACAAAACCAAGCAGTATTTTAAAACCCGAGATTTAATTAGAGGACAACTAATGCCAACTCTATAAGTACAGATAATCTTATTTAAAATGAAAAGTGAGTAAGGCGTAGCCAGAAAGAGGGGCCTCCAGTAACTGGAGCATAGCACCGCACATAGGTCATAGTAAACCCTTTGTACTTATATGACCCTCGGGAGGAAGGGGACACCCGAAAGATCTCCAGATCTGGGCGATGATGTGCACTAGTAGGGATGTGGTCCCTATAAATTTCAACATGACGCGAATCCTGATGTCAACTAACCTTAACTTAGCCACCTGCAATCTGGTGCACGCGGATGTAGATGGGACTTCCAGGAAGGATGCAGTCCTAGCAGTCCTGCCAAACACCATAGACAAATCTTTCCACAGCGCTAATTCCACTGTTCTACAGTAACACACCAACCGCTGTTACAACCCTGAAACAGTTGAGGTGAAACAAATGAAAGGAAATGATGGACAGGAAAATCTTGATAGAAGGGGAACCACCACAGCATTCGCCTACCGACTAGGGGAAGTCATGAAACAATCCTCAGTTAGATTGGCCTGCCCGACGGGAATCGAACTTGGAACCCTATGTACGCGAGCTTCACCGTTATTGCGGAACCATCTCGTTAGGTAAATAAGATAACTGAATTTGTTTGTTACGTTTCCCCATTTACTAGTTAATATTACCCGGAAGCTAATTTTACAGACCCTTTCGGGTCTTAAATTACTGAAAATCTTTACTTTTGAAAAGATCGAACTAAGAGGCCGCATTATTTAGCCGAAAGCCTTCAGGAGACTATTTGTCAATATGGACAATGGAAAAGTAAAGGTTATCCACATGATTTGGAATTGACGTAACCCAATTCCTACTGTCTTATCCTTCCTTTAGTATCTAGATAATAAGAGATATGATAGGAATTGAGACATTTTTATCTGTCAATCACTGCAGCGTTATATAAATAATTGTGTACAATATAAACGGAATACAGTAGGGCAACACACAGTAGTGTACTTTGGTGGGACACCAGAATGTGGGCGTTTCTAGTTATTCTTGTTTCATTAGCCGTAAGTTGTTCATCAGATGAAACGTCTAAGGCAGCAGACCTATGGAAAATCAGCAAACCAGATGTGCTGCTTAGCCGAGCATTAGATGTTATGCAAAACGACTCCAGTACCTGTATGAGCCACCTTAGCTTCTATTTGGAGAAGATGAATAGCTCTCAATGGGCTATGACAAGTGAGTGTGTTTTTCTTTTCTTTCTTTTCATTCATCATAAATCTATTAGAGTATCATTTGCCTATGTTTAGTAGCACGATTAAGATTTTCTCTTCCACAATACGCCGAAATATTTGGTATCCACAGTGTCACGCTCCGTTGATTAATGCAAATCAGAATTCGCTCCAGGAATTGCATGTGTTTCTAATTCAAATAACCTGCGGCACTTGTTAATCATTCTGGAAGAATAAGAGGCCAAGGAATTTTGAAAAAAAAAAAGTCTTACCCTTTTTGCTTTCTTTACTGCTTACCTGTAATAAGTACAGGATTCGCATTCTACGAAATAATTCGAAATACCAAATACCAAAATTTCTCTGAAAATTTCCGGGGTTGTGCGCGCGCCTCTGTGTGTGTGTGTGTGTGTGTGAGAGAGAGAGAGAGAGAGAGAGAGAGAGAGAGAGAGAGAGACAGACAGACGGACCGGGGGGGGGGGAGATGAGCAGAAGATAACTCAAAAACGACATGATATTAGAGCGTAATGAATAGTGAAAATTTATGTCAATTATCAATAAGTAGGCAAAAGAATAAGTATTTGTAAGAAAAGTTTGTAGACGAATGAGCGAAAGGTAATGTGAATGCAAGACATCATACTTTTGCATTTTACACTGCTTATATACCTATTACTGTTATGGACCATCCCACAGTAACTGTTTTAATAAGAAGTATGGGAAAGATGATTACACAAATAAGAAAATCTAAGTGAACGTATATTGAATAACCTAATTAATGTTACTGGCGTCATATGGAAGCTCCATTACAGTCAGTAGGTTTCTGAAAGTTAATTTAAAAAGGTGCGTTAGGTAAAGAGTAATAAACATTTTAAAACACTGAGGACACAATGTAAACATTAACTTCGCTGCAACTGTAAAATAAATTTAGGTAATACAATGTCAAATATTAATCCATACGTATAGATAGTTAGGCCCCTCTAGCAATGGAACCGGAAGTTTGTTTTTTATTTCTTTAGTTACCTACAGTTTAGCCGCCATGGGTGGCTGGATAACGAATGCGCAAAAACGTAAGTAAAAGAAATTCTGCAAAAAATCATTTTCATTACCACAAAAGATAAATTTTCAATGTCGCTAAATTAAATTCCTAATCACATACTATGTAAGTTTTGGAACTTCACGTTGATTTTATCCCATCCTGTATTGCTGCTTGTAGATGGCGCTAGATCGAAGACTATGTGATGGCCACAGGCGAAAGTTGCTGCTTTACTAGATATTGGGAACCAAGTCTCGACAGTGATATCGAAGTGCATTTCTCTTTTCCTTGTTACTTTAAGCATTTAAAGAATGGACTTCATAAAAACTATTACAAATTGTGGAGTGGATTGTATTATTAAGGGCAACTTTAAATACAGAAAGCAACATAAAATGAGAACAGGTGGTACTTCGTGGAGGGGCACAGAGAAGAACCTTATCGCAACTTTATGACTAATGTAGAAATGCGTGAAATAGTATGTATAAGACACACTCATGATAATGAAAACAAAATCGCTAGGGTTATTGAATCACATATACGGAATAATTGCAAAAGAAAAGTTTGTGAAGGACTAGTTTCACAGCCTAGTAAAATAATACGAGTAGAATTATCTAGGTCGACTGGCTATGAAATACAAAGAAAGGTGGATAACTAACTTTCATTTAGTTTTGTACAGAGCCTGAAGGAAATAGATGGCCACTCAACCTCGTACTGCAAAGGAGGCATTAGAGCAGTTAAACAGTTTAGTTATTTTCACAAATCGAGACGAAATGTCCTGCTGCGTAGACCTGGTAAATAATAAAGTATTTTTCACTTGTAAACAGAATATGGATGTTCTATGTACTAACATTTGTACTGTATTAACGAATGGAACATTTTAAATTTCACCAAAATACTTTCGTCAGCTTTACATGTTACACACTTAAACTACCTTGGGGTATGTCCAAGTTTCGTTTCGTTTGTTATCAAAAATTGTGTTACTGTAGGAATGCATGGGAACGGTTTTCGTATTTTTCACACCAAAAGTTTCAACCCTGAAACATAATCTTACTTAGATTTCGAAGTTGCAGTTCATGTGACGGCACAGAAAGCATTTCCAAATGTTAACATTAAAGGCTGCAGTTTTCACTTAGGTGAGGCATGGTTCAGCAATTTGAACTTCGTTCTAAGTACAACAATCCTCAATCAGAAGTCGGAAAGTTTCTGAAATGTATGTTTTGTTTAACCCTTTGTGGTTGTATGTCGATATATGATCGACACGACAGTAATGCCTGTATGGTCATATGTCGACATATGATCATCAGCAAAGCTCTTCACGTTTTCTGGTCTTAGTTACAAGAAGCAACGCTCCTGGCAGTATGTTACAGGCATCGTAGTGTTTGCGGAAGCTTTACCCAGTCTATACTCCCATCTATTCGGAAATGATTTTAACTATTTCAATATACAGAGGAAATGTTTCTGTCTGGGATGCACAGTATTTTGCAATCGCTTCGAGAGCATATAAGCTGGGTCCTTCTGGAATTAGAAAACAAAAGTTTGATGTGTTGTGCGATGAAGTTGTGGAAGAATTAAGGTTAATGATTCAATCTGAGTTGGATGCAGTGAGTGATGACGATGTGTACAACGAATTTGAAGAGGAGAAAGATGTGGAAGTATCCGGTGCTGAGGAGTCCATAAGTGAGAGTGAAGGCGGCACAAGTGCTGCAAATGTTGAGTGTGCCGATACATGGAAATTCTTAGGCAAAACTGACTAGAAACCTAAAGAATATACCTTTTCCAAAAATGTAGGTCGAAAACTAAATATTGCCTTTGATGCTGACCCAATTGAATACTTACAACTGTTCCCACGCTCTATTTGGAAAACTTGGGCTGATGTGTCTGTAGTAGAATTGAAAGGTTTTTTTTTTTCTTGGGGGGGGGGGGGGATAATAAACTCGTACATTTTGTACAAGGTTCAAAATTGCCAGGCAAACACCCACCCCTTGTCCCATGTAAAATACAGGAGATCACTTGTCGAGGGTCTGGTGAAAGGCATAAGCAACTCAAGGCCAAGGTCACACCCTGGTATGGCTGAGAGAGACGAAAGGCTAAACAATGCACCACATTTTATATACCATTTTGAGGGAAAAACACAAAGACGTATTGTCTGCAGCAATCGAAAGCTCAAGGGGACGAGAAAAGAAATATATTTCTATTGTAACACGTGTGCAAATAAACCGACCATGTCTATTGGCAAATGTTTCGAGCGCTATCACATGCTTGTCAATTATAAAAAGTAATTTTTCTGTCATAATGAGAAGTGTGTGATGTGTGTATGTGTACATAGTGTTCGTGTGTCCGTTTACATTTTATATACATTACTATTTATGGCCGAACACTTTTTAATTCCTATGTGATTTTTATCACATGGATACTTTATCTCGGTCTAAAGTGTTTACAAACTTAAAACAATTAAAAGTTACTAGTGGACAGTGTAAGCAGCACAAACTGTTCCAGGGTATCAACAATTCTCCGTTTAGCTCAGCTACGTTTGATAGTCATCTGCAGTGTAAGTACAGTAACATAGACCACTTTTGCATGAAGTTTTGCTCCCATTTGCGTAGCTCTAGCAGCAAATTTAAAGGTCCATCCTGGCTATGGAAATTTCTTCCCAGGACTACGACTGCAAAGGGTTAAGATTTATACCTCCAAGTACATTTTCATTATAAAATAAAAATAAATAGACTTGACCGTAAAAATCATCATGTTGCTATTGAATTGTGGGTCAAATAACAACGTGGTTTAAAAAATTATGTTGTTTTTTAACGACGCTGTCAGTTGCTAGGATCACAGCAGCATCGCCGGTGTGCCGGAACTTCGTCCTATAGGAGTTCTTTTACATGCCAGTAACTGTACTGACATGGAGCTGTCGTTTTTAAGCACACTTAAAAGCCATCGGTCTGGGCCGGACTTAAACTCGCGACCTTGGAATCAGTAGGCCAGCGTCTAACCAACTGAGCCACCCAGGCCATCGGTCTGGGCCGGACTTAAACTCGCGACCTTGGAATTAGTAGGCCAGCGTCTAACCAACTGAGCCACCCAGGCCGCCGATCAACGCGGTGAATTATCGTTGCATCAGTTCCAGCCTATCCGACAAGTTTTTCACCGGGACAAGCGCTGCAAGTTTTAAATGTAAACTGTTGCACACTTTATCGTATTTTTGATAGTGATCTCTAATATATTGCGGTAAAGATATGTGCAATTTTGAGGTAATGAAAACAGGAAGTTTTGCGGTAAAGCTAAGCGTTTTCTGCCGCCATGGGCAATGACTCTACCAAGTCGACAATTATGGCAACAACAAAATCGTCATAAAGGTCAACTTCTACGCCGTTGATATCAAATTAAATTCATTACATACAAAATCTCACCCAACGGATACAACGCCCAATGCCACATTTTAAACGGCGATGAAATGCTAGTCAACTGACAGATGTAGGCAAGAGGGGAGGGCTCACCTAGCTGAAGCCTAACCCACTCTTCTGTATTTGTTTTTCTTTCCAACTTTAATGGTTTAAACTTTAAAGCATGGAAACCCCCATTTTCTGGCGTTGAAAACAAACGTTTTTGAATTCGTACTGACAGTATTCACACTGCCGGCTAAGTTATCGCCAGTTATCATTAGCCTGGAATATTTTTTAAGTATGGGGAAACAGTCAGGTAAATCATTCCGCAGAACCGCGCTACCATTGTCTAACTCGCATGACGTCACCTGATTACCGATACACTAGGAATGTTTAACGCGGTTGATACCAATTTTATATTCATACAACACAGAGCATTCAATAATAAAAAAATCAATAGCGTTACGTTTATTTGACCGAAATATTATGGATTTTTTTTTACATTAACATTGTGTACCACATTATAGCAATAATGCTTCATGGCCTCAAGCTATTGTTTAGTGGCTCTCACGGATGAGGCTATGTTAAAAACTAGAAGACGGATTAGAGTGACTCAGTCCGTGGTTTCAAGTTACTGATACAGGGAGCATACCATCTTGGCATGTATTCCCTGGGTTCAGACTGTGGGTAAACAAACACACCATGAATATTAACAATACTTTTGATTCCAAAGATTCATATGTAATTCAAATTGCAAAATCCCTAGTTTCAGAGGATCTTTTGAGTAGTTTAAATTTCATAAAGAATAACTTCTGTTGCTTATCCAATGCCGTAACCTCCTTAAAACGTTTCAGTTATGCGAGGACAATTGTAAGCATAGTGGAAGAACTGTGTGTAAAAATTGGGTAAATCAAAGTCGGAAACGTTAGGGAAAATGTGAACGTTACACTCCAGAATGTGTTAGAAAAAATAATACTAGTCTTTCAACAATGTATGCTGTGCAAGATGTCTTGCTGCAAAAGGTAACTGAGCCCTCCAGATCAAAAGATGTAAGAAATATATCAGACAGTGATATAGTGTTATTGTTCGCATGCATGCTTGCATTATTCGCAGTTTCTCACGATATAGCTTTTGTTTGAGAGACGGAGAATGTTCACGTTCGGTATCTACATTATCCCCTACAATGAACAGACTATGTCATATTCACTTATGCAATAGGCAGTTTTCTATAACGAAATAAAAACATTAATAGTCGTTATAGTGTACGCATTCTTTTGATGCAACCTCTACGAACACAGCAGGCACGCGCCCGTTGTCTACATCTGGACTCACCCTCTCTCCCTCGACATAAACGGTCTATAGTACATACAAGGCAACCTCACAAAAATCGGTCACGCTGATCCGCCCCTTATTGAGAACGTGGCTGTTGCGGAAAAACTCCCCATCAAGGAACGCACCTGTAAGTATACCTATATAGGTATTCCCTCACCGCCAGCCCTCAGAGATACCCACCCCCTCAAAAGCTATGACGCATTCCCCCCGCCAAAACAATCATCCTTCCCCCTTACTGAGATCCCAATTTCAATTATTTATTTACATTTTATGCAGCTGGAAAGCTTTGCAAAAGGGTTTTCTTAATAGGTGTTACAGAAACTATGACAATACCGATACACAAAAAATACTTGAATAATTGGACAGTTAAAAACAATAAAATATCATAATATTTGTCTGAAAAATACGAACAAAAATGGCAAGTGGTGCATTTTATTACCTTGTACTTCAGTGTATCCACTTATTGTATGTCCGAATAGAAAATATAATAACGCTACCCGTTCTGAACATATTATTTTCAAAATGCATCATCTGATACCATTATACAATATGCTGTAAAATGTGCTTCAAATTAACCCTTTATGATACAGCAAAAGTTGAAATAAATGGTTTAGATCACTCTCTGATTGTTGTTACAACAGCATAGTTTTAATTAAATTAAAATTATTACATTATAAATATAATAGAATTGAAAGTAGACATGTATGAATATTAATTGACCGCCTCTGCAGCGCAGTGGTAGCGCGCGTGCTTCTGACGTGGAGGACCCGGGTTCGATCCCTGGTACCGGCGTGGGGATGTTCCCCCGCTGAGAGGTCTGGCATGGGGTGCACTCAGCCTCGGCAGGTCCCTGAGGGGCCAAATGAGGAGCTACTTGATAAAGAAGTAGCGATCCCAGGTGGCGATGGCCGCATAACGGCTGGGAGAGATCGGGGCGCTGACCACGTTCCACTCTCCAGTACTGCATCTCACCCATGACGCCTGTAGTGGGCAGAGGTTGGGGACACAGCGGCCGGGCGGTAAGCCTTGGTGCTAGAAGGGCCTTTACTCTAGGGCTTATTATGAATATTAACTATATTAAATTTGTTTGGGATCATAACATTAACTTCATACATAAAAAGTAATTAATTGAACAGTTCACACACACACACACACACACACACACACACACACACACACACACACACACACACACACACACACACACACACACACACAGTGATTCATTATTGGGAAATGCATTCTTTTGTACTGGACTTGCATATTTCATACGGGCCTATCATACGTTATTTTACCAGCAGTTATATTTACAACTAAAATTAGTATTTATAAGCATAGGCAAGGGTTTTTGTTTTTAGCGATAATTGAGAAAGTCGTTGAATTAAAAAATAAAATGTTTCTAAGCGTTTAACAGAATTCTCAAATGATGGATAGGTTTATTTTTTTTCGCGAATTTTTGAGAAATGTTCATATTTTCGAGAATAATGATTCTTTTTGCGTCAACATTCCCCTTCAGAAAGTAAATATCTCTGGTGTGACATCGTGGGTGATAAAATGTATTCCAGGTTCTGGGAATTTACCTACTGCTGTCTGGTTGAGGAAACAATATCTGCTGAAGTGTGCAGAAGAAGTAAAGTTAAAAATAAAGGACTCCCTTGTTGATAACCCAATTGCCATATTTTGTGACGAAACAACAGATCGCAGCGGCAACTATTTTACGGTCATTTTAGGAAGGTTGGATGGTGATACTTGCCAACAGCCAATACTCGGCTCAGGTACTTTCTTAGAAGCAGCAAACAACCACAACACATCAGGCAGTTTTGCAGACTCTAAATTACCACATTATTGATTTTGGTAATATTATAGCCATGTGTAGTAACTGTGTTTATTATGTGCCGAAGTGTGTAAAGTCGCTTTAAGTAGTGAAGTAGTGATTGGGGTTCATTCATATGGTTTCATATACTGGTGCCATAAATTCAATTTATTACATGGCATGTGACAGAAAAATTTCAAGGAATTCAAGTGTTGTCTCAGGACTTAAGAGTGTATTTGGAAATGCACAAAAGTAAAAAGAGGAATACAAACAATACCTCACTAAAAACCACCCAAATTTAGAAGTTACATTGCTTGTACTGACACGATGGTCTAGTCGGTTTAATGCAATATTTTACCTTTATCTTTTCGATTATTTTGACGCACTCGTTTATTTATATTATAAAAAGAAAAGCTTTGAGCTCCTGCACAATATTTGTTAAATGGTCATTTTAACGATGTCAAGTGCTGCGAAATTGTAAAGATACAGGCAATATTTGTTTCTGAAAATTACAGGTTGGTAAAAAGGTCCAACATAGAATTTTAATCTAAATAAAAACCTATAGTTCACCTTCTTTATCCCAAATTAATACGCTGAGGGCCAAATGTGAAATATTAGAGTATGGTCACTTTGGCAGCAGAGTATGTGCATTTGCAGAACCCATGGATTCCAGTGTTTGCTGCACTAGTCTAAATTATACTACATTATGGCAAAAGAAACTGATGGTATAGTAACAATAAAAAGCTTTAAATATTTGTTTGAGTCTTTAAGGCTAATTACTACATCAGTATCGGTGTTATAAATAGTGTTAATGGCAGCATTTTACCAATTAAATGCATATAGAACTAGTTTTATTTATACTGATTTGGTTCTTTGTTACAAGGACTTTGTATTATTATTGAACAACTTAGCCATGGTGGTAACGGTAACAAATTAGATGTAGTAACACCACTCTTAGCATTAAAGGCGAATCTTAATGTTTTCTGTGAAAAGTCCCTTGAATGTCTTTGGCTATCTTATTATCTTTTTCATTACACAGCTACTCATAGTTATTGCAGAAAAGAAAGATTGGAGGAACAGAGAAATCGTAGTGGGTGAATGACCTCGACCATTACATACGTAAGTAAAGCCTCCCCAAAAGACAAAACTTCACTTCACGTTACCAAGCTTATGTGTATGTTACACCAAAACCAAGATTAAATATCAAAGCAAAAGTTAAACACACTCAACACTAACCATTTTGGAACAATTGTGGAAATAGTAATTTGAAGCAACTCTGCACACTTCAGTAAATCTCACTAACAAGGAATATAAATACATTTTGAAATTATTAACTTGATTTAACTGTACATATGCGGATAAGAAGCACCAAATTCACAAATAAATTAAACATCAAGAAAATAATTTGAACCGTTTACGGCTTCACGTAAGTATCAGAATATGACACAATTTAGCAGTACAACTAACTTGCAATGGGGTAAACTGAACACATTTGGAAATGACGACCAGGAAGCCAAGGCCCAATAAAATAAATCGGCGATTACGCCAAATCCGAAAATTACAAAAGCGCCCATTCAGTCCGGAGAAACGATCCTTCACAATCAACTATCCCGATCGCAATATAGACTGGGCTAAAGTGAAAGGAGCACAGAACATGAACTGGAAAGAATGGGAAATAGGTATTTACATGTGCCCCTGCAAAGTACCTATAACAATAGTCTAAACTGTAAACTAATTGTGCCAATAATTCTTTTAAAACCGTGTATGACGTGTTTCATTTATGTCTATTGTTAACAATATACTTTGTCATTTTGGCAGCCCTACATTTTAGCTAAGGTTAAATACGAGTAAATAAAATAAAACGAAAGGAGGTTGTCAAGCTCTCCTAAGGTGGCCTAACTCACTATAACATCCATAGATTGAAATGTTATGATCAGGGCCCGGATGTTTATGATATGTCATAGTTTTTGTTTGTAGTTTTTTATGGAAAATATAAGCGAAGCACGATTTTATTAATGGCGATTAAAATTATGCAATTGTCATGGGTCATATAAGTCATACTAACGTTTTTTTTTTATCATTTTCTTGTAATTTTTCATATTATAGTAATATTTTACTCTTAAATTTTCTTATTTTTGTCATATTTTTATATTTCTATTGCAGTTTCGCATATGCGCTTGCAGTCGTCTCAAAGAACGATTTATCACATACCCTAATTCTTGTCTGTATCATTTTTTACAATAATTTGGAGGGTCAGCTGTATTGTATAGAGACAGACGCATAGGAAGTGACATAATAATAATAATAATAATAATAATAATAATAATAATAATAATAATAATAATAATAATAATAATAATAATAATAATAATAATAATAATAATAATAATAATAATAATAATAATAATAATAATAATAATAATAATAATAATAATAATAATAATAATAATAATAATAATAACAGTAATAGTAATAACCTGATGTTTCCATTATTCAACACACTATTCTTAAAAAATCTGTTGTGTTGCATTCGCATGACTTTCTCTAGTTTCATACAAACTGTTCCTACAAATGCTTATTTCTCTATGTACTTCATGTTAGTCGAGATAAACACTTACATAAATTCTCTTATTCCTAATTTTCTTACAGGTACAAGGGGAATATGGGAATACAGTAGGCTTTAAGCGTCACTATGTGAAACTCCCTTCTCTTTGTATGCCCAAGAGATAAAAAAGTGAGTAAGACTTCCCACTTGAGAAAAGTATAGGTAAATAATGGAAAATTCAAACAAATAACAAAAAACATCTTCGTAATGGTTAACTCCACAAAAAGGAAAGAAAAGAATGAGTGAATGAATGTACTTTACATAAATTGTGTTTTGTGTATCTCTTACGGTTTACCAGCCATGCTGACGCTGATGGCAACCGTTTTGCGCCACTCAAACGCTATTACTTACTTACCTCTTATGCAAAAATCGTCCAAAGTGAGCAGGACTTCTAAGAACATTCCGAAAAAGTTAAGATACACATTTCATTTGTCATGAAAATATCTTAAACATGTGCTATTTTAATCAAAATCGTTAGAGCCATTTTTGATCAAATCAACATTTTCACAAATGTCCCATATAAAGGGTAGTCTGGTGTGGGAGGATTTTCTGGAAACTTTGTGCCGTGTCCCTGGGAGGCACTGGAATTAAGTACCAAGTTTGGTATTTAATCGGCTTTTCGTTTTTGAGTTTTTCTGTTCAAAGGTGCGCGAGCACACAAGAGCACACACACGCGCGCGCACACACACACACACACATACTCACACAAGCGTGCGCGGACCTTTTACTGAATATGCTTTTGTTTTATATTCAGGGACATGAATTTCCTGTGAAATATCGGTATCGAATTTTTGGGTGGAATTCAGTACTTTCCCAAATTACAATACGTGATACAGAAAGAAAATAGTTTTTGTCTATCTACTTTGCGTCAATCTAATTAACATTTACAGAAATGGTTTTATTACATATTTACTTGTAAGTGCAATGTGAATAGGGGAAAAGAGTAGGCTTAAAGGATTGTCAAATTTTTTTAAGAACTGCTCTCTTTCTGATGAGTTTGGAAATCCGAGCTACTTACATAACAGGAGGAAATAAAAGCCAACAATAACAGTTTATCATTTGTGAACTAAACTAAAACTAAGCCCCGGCACAACAGCCCATGAAGAGCCAAGCCTTACCACCCAGCCGCTGCGTACCCCACCTCGGCCCACTACAGGCGTCATTACTAGGGTGCAGTACTGGAGGGTGGGACGTGGTCAGCGCCCCGATCCCTCCCAGCCATTTATGTGGTCTTCAGGACCTGGGACCGCTAGTTTTCCATCAAGTAGCTCCGGAACTAACGAGACTGAGTGCACCCCGTAATTGTTTGTTTAGTATTTTCACATTAAAACCAATAATAAGGAATATCTCAGAAATATTTAACTCTACATTAAGTGGGACAATTTCACATAAATTGTGTGCTTTAACGAGATCTACATTTTTGTATAGTAATGTTTTGTCTATCTCACGGTTTACCAGTTATGCAAGTATATGAAATCTTCGTGTCAGTCCTTGGAAGATGCTGATCCTGATTGCTATTCAATCAACTGTTCGTTGAGTTGTGCTGTTCTCTCTCTCTCTCTCTCACACACACACACCACGCGCACACACACACACCGCGCACACACACACCACGCACACACACACACACACACGCACACACACACACCACACACACACCACGCGCACACACACACCACACACACACCACGCGCACACACACACACACACACACCGCGCACACACACACACCACGCACACACACACACACACCACGCACGCATGCACGCACGGACCGTTAATGATTTGTTTTGGTTTCAGGGAGCCTCTAAAGCCTATTACCGATGAAATCTAGATATCGAATTTTGGGTGAAATGCAAGACCTTACCTGTTATGTACGTAGAAGAGAGAGAGAGTGAAACTACACCTGCAGAATTCTGCGCAACTTTAAGAAGAATAATTCAGCAGAGCAGTTCATATATATGACATTTTATTTCAGAATGTGTACCATGTAGATAATAGTGCTTTTTAAGGAAATAACAATAATTTGTTTTATTTTAGTGTTTGACTCCTCGACAAAAATTCCTGAGGGACTCCTGATGCTTCATTTAGTTCATCTTGGGAATTTCGACGAGTGTCTCTCTGTTGAAGGAGTTCTAGGTCCTGCCAACGATACTTTTGATGCTCAGCATTGTATGGTTGACTTCAGCCTTCCTCAAGATCTTCTGATGAACTCTAATGTTATGAATATACGCAGGAATATTGCACGTGAATTGCAATTACCCGATGACATGGTGGAGTTCCAAGGACATCGTCCTCAGGGAAGAGTAAGTTTGCATGGCCATCTTAATACATTATGTGTAGGAAATGAAATGATGTACTTTCTTTGAAGGATTAATAAGTTCAGGTGAATACACTGATTACTCTTGAGACTGCGATTAATATTTCTCGAAGGATGTTAAAGCTCTTCTGGCGTGCTAAATTGTTTTACCATTAAAAGAAAGGTTGTGGAGAATATCTGCAATTTGAGGTACCACTTCTTCC
This sequence comes from Tenodera sinensis, assembly GCA_030765045.1. Lineage (NCBI taxonomy): Eukaryota > Metazoa > Arthropoda > Insecta > Mantodea > Mantidae > Tenodera > Tenodera sinensis. Next base: position 204,432,639 of record CM060962.1, on the reverse strand, counting down.
GAATGGTATGCCACAATCAAATTCAAAGTTTTGAGAGCACATGTCAAATTCTCTAGTGAGTTCTGTTCAGCTAGCAACATCTACATTATAATTTGTGGTGCTAATATTAACAAGAGAAATTAATGCGAATAGGTACATGCACATTATTAACATTGCGTATTACCAAGTTCTAACTTGGAAATAGCGTATTCAACGTGTAAGTTTAAACTCCTGATGGAGAGGTTCATTTTAGTAATATAAGCTAATGTGGCTGGTGTTACATTTGGTTTTCTTGTACTTTGTCTTTACTTTGCCTTACCGAACGGGATGAATCAGGCGGTAATGTATGTGGCCCACATTCGGGAGGTCGCGGGTTCGATCCCCGTGGCCGCGCACTCTGATATGGGGTTTTCTGTGGTTTCCCCATGTCACTTAGGGGAATGCTGGAGTGCATTATTTCATACCACGGTTTCCTTTCCATCATTTCCCTTCATTCCACTTCCTTATCTTTCAGGTATACTTTCAGGCGTGTGGTGTTGACGGTGCCGTGGATGACTGCGCATGGTAAGTGCTGTTCTCGGAGCTAGGTGGCGTTTGGCCGGCCCTTGTCCTCCGTCGGGGGGGGGGGGGGGACGCTCAGTGCGTCAGATACTAATCTTTAGTATCTGTGATAAGCTGAGCGAGTAAGCTCCGCAGGGATAGTGTAAGGCTCACATTCAGGAGATTTCGTGCTCGATTCCCGTCGACTGTTCATTCTGACTTTAGGGATTTCCGTAAGTTTTCCCTGGTTGGTAGGCGAATGCTGTGGTGGTTTCTCATCTACCGCAATTTCAAAATATCGTTCCCTTCTCATCTTTCAAGTGCACTTCTATATTTCGTGGTGAATGGCAGTGCAGCACAGATGGCGCAGATACTTTCTCCAACAAAAAGTAATCCCTATGGACACTAGAGGGCTTATCACCCTGTTTGCGCAACTTCAACAGTGGGACAGGTCATCGAACCAAGAACTATTAGGGACTGTCATGCGCCTCTGTAGTCTATTTGCCTGCAGCTTCTGTAATTCCTCCTGGGTTGTGGTCGCCGCAATAGATCTCCTTAGGTTGCAGTGCGCGAAGGGTCCCCCAAAATTCAATGACCGAATACTCATCTTAATACGACACATTTCTTAGGCTTGCCAATTTCAACTTGTGTATCATAATGGGTATCATTAAACATACAATATGTTTTATGGTCTTAAAATGAAATACCAATGATGATGTATTTTACTTTTTTTCCTGCAGGCAGCGTCGTTAGAGGCAATGGGTCTGGGTTTGAGGTTGTCATACTGTCTGCCAGATTCCTGTAGCCCTGGCATGTTGCAGTACTACCTTAACGAAATAGTCACTAACATAACCGAACATAAGATGTCTGTCCAAGGAGTCAGGTGCAGCCAAGGATCTAAAGGAAGATCCCTTCAAACAGAAGACTGGATTGCAGTGTAAGTATCTTAATAAGAGATGTAAGGAAAAACTAACTGCATAAACTGCCAGAAATTAAACTGCTAGTTCTTTTAATGAAGGCTATGAATACTGGAATTAATTATTTCTTTTTACCTTATCGGTGAGGCGGCCCACTTCTTGTCAGCCAAGCGTTAGTGCCTACTGTTACGCCCCTCAGGTAGATGCCAAGGTTCCATCAGTGATCCTTGATCTCCTTTGCACGTCCAACAAGGATTTGATGGGATCTAGGTATATATTGTCTCTATTCTGGTTCCCGGTGGCGCGAATATGGAGTTCCAGTTGGCATCACGAGGCGGAGTGCACTCCGGACCAGTCCTCTTAGCGGAGGAAAATCCTCACACCGGTACCGGGGATCGAACCCGGATTTTACGCGCCAGAAAATTTCCTATTTAATTTGATATGTATATCTTATAACAGTAGGCACAATACTTATCTTTTAATACATGTTTTAAAAAATGGTGATGTATCTACCATTTTGTGATATGGCTTCTGCACTACTACACAGACAAAAAGCATAACTCCTACACACTTTAGATTAGAGTATCTTTAGTATATCTTATAGCGGAAGTTTTGACTTACAAATTGGTACTAATGTAAAATATGGTAGTGTCTACATGCTCAAGTCATAAGCTTAGTTTCTTTGCAAACAAATGAAAGTTTGCTCTCTTCATTTTTGCTTTGAACAACCTTTTCTGTGAATGAAATTTTCTGGCTCAAATGACCTATTTTTCAGAAACTGTTGACAATAGATAGGAAAGTTAAATTTTTGGAGAATAAAATTAACCTCTAAATTTTGCTGTGGGTCTATTATGCTGTTGATAAGACGCTTGGTTACTTGTATTTTAAAGAAAACATTGCTGACATAAATTTTAATCAAAGGGTGGTATAATTGAGAAAACATCTCATATTCCTTAATAAATAACACCGTTTTGGATGGATTTAGTTTTTTTTTAAGTGAATGAGCGTTTCTGAATCACATTTTCACGCTGATTGCAAAACTGAAATCCGTTTTCGCGTACCACGTCAGAATTTTTTTGCAATTCAAAATTTGATGTTTTGAATATTTACTAACTATATCCACCCTAGGGATGTGCAAAAATTTGTCATGGCAATAAGGCATGCAATGTTTATTCTTGGAGATGTTTATCTATAGTATCAGATACATTGTCATCTGCATCCTGTAGCACTGAAACTGAATCTCCAGTGGATAATACTTGTGAACCGGGCAATTCTAATGATGATAGATATTTTAATCAAAGTGAGCTTAATGATTTAGTGAGGAATTTAAATTTGCCTAAAGAATCAGCAGAACTTTTAGGCTCTAGATTAAAAGAAAAGAAAAGGAAGTATTGGCTGAGGGTACATATTTTTCATGGTACAGGCATCGTGAGAAGGAACTTGTCCCTTTTTTGCTGAAGAAGTAAATTTCTTGTATTGCCAAGACACCCCTGCTGTCCTCAAATGTTATAACTTAAGTTATAATTCCAAAGAGTAGAGGTTCTTCATAGATTCTTCTCAAAAAGTCTTAAAGGTGTTTTGCTTCATAATGAAAACATTCATCCTTCCATTCCTGTGGTCCACTCTTTTCTTTTAAAGGAGACACATGAAAATGTTAAATTTTTGTTACAAAACCTACAGTACGGAGCCTGTGGAGATTTCGAGATTATTGGACTACTACTTGATCAGCAGGCTGATTTCACAAAATATTCTTGTTTCTTATTTGAAAGGAATAGCAGAGCTATATAGGTCAGTACACTGGGAAAGGGAACAGTAGCCACGTAGGACCAATTTAACATAGGGCAAAAAAAAAAAAAAAAGTGAATCTCTTATTGATCCCTCAAAAGTATTGTGGACACCCCTCCATGTGAAATTAGGTTTAATGAGACAATTTTTGAAAGCTCTATATAAGGAAAGTGAGTACTTTAAATACCTTTACGTCACATTTCCTTCATTATCCAATGATAAATTTAAAGTTGGTGTAGGTATTCTTTGGCCCACAATTTCGAAAACTGATGGATAGTCAGTTCGAGAATTCCATGAGCAGAGAAGTGAAGGATGCCTGGAATGCTTTCAAAAATGTTTTTTTTAATTTCCTTGGAAATAAAAAAGACCCAAATTATGTTAATATAGCGGAACTGATGCTACAAAATTTCAAATTGGTCGCAACACGAGTGTCAAAGTACATTTTCTTCATTCCCATCTAGATTATTTCCCTAATAAGTTAGGAGATTTTAGTGAGGAATAGTGCGAAGGGTTTCACCAAGATATAAAAATTTGGAATTGAGGTATCAAGGGAAGTGGAGTGTTCACATGGTGGTGTACTATTGTTGGATGTTAAAAAGGGACTGCTCTGAACAATATGCGAGAAGGTCAAAGAGGAGAAAATTTGAAGTGCAATACTGAGATGAGGTTATGAATGTAGTTATAATTATTATTAATAATAACAAATTATAATTTCGGCCTGGTTTTTCATATAAAATTCTTGTTGAAAGTAATTTTTATTACATTTCACAAATTTTTAGTTTCACTTCGGTTATTTATGACCATTTTGAAAACCTGACGTGGTGGGAGAAAATGGAGATTATTTTCGAATTCAGCACAAACAAATCCGTCTAGGATCACCTATCAGATTTTAAAAAAAAAGGTTGGAAATGCAGAACGGTGTAACAACTGCACAAATGCAGTTCGGTGAATTAACAATCATTCATCTACTTTCTGTAAATTTTTCAATCTGATATCTGAAATATTTTCTCAGATAATGGGTCATGAATTAATACTGGCGGGATAGAAATTTTAATCTTAACTTAAAATATCACCAGAAATATCGTAGAGGTATATACCATTTCCAAAAGGTACACTTCTTTTAAAATATCATAGTTCGGATATCTTTAACAAGTTGTTATATACCTTTGGAACTGTTTTGAAGCAAAACTTCGCCTACCTGATTATGTTCTGCTCCACTGTGACTGTAAGTATGACTAATGTTAGAAGCAGGTTTTCATAAAGCACCTCAGCATAAAAAGACTGTGAGTTTGCTATTTCTTAATCTAGGGATCTATATTTTCATTTTCAATTAAGCAGTAGAGCTTTTCTCTAGAAAATTCTTTTGTTGATATTTAATATTTCATTTTGACCCCAGGGTTGTGAAAATACAGGTCTAAATGTACGTTATCCTATTTGCTCTGTTATTCACTATTCATGATAAAGCTACGCATAGTCAGCTTTTCACGGTGGAAAGTGCAAACAAGGTAGAGGCTTTCTAATTTCAAGCCTTACAATACTGAAAAGACAAAGGGGCTATAGCTATAGAGTAGGATATAAAAATGTAGTATTGAAAACGCATAAAAATCATTAAATAAGCTTGCTCGCAATAGAAAAAGGGACATAGATTTAGGATTCAAGCATAATATGTGATTATTATACCTACATGAAATAATGACATCAGAGAAATGCATCCCAACTCGGTCCCATTATCTTCGTGAGCAACGTGTCAAGAATCCAGCTCAGTCCCACAGCGTACAGTGGCAGCTCAACTCGGCCCCGTATCATGTAGTACAGATCTGGGCAATGGTGCTCTCTGAGTGCAGCCTGCTCACGGCCTTGCACTGATAACTGCATATTTAGCAGGTAAATAATTAAGATCCCTCACGCTATTACGGGAGTCTCCCAGGCCTGATAAAGTATGAAACCGTAATATTACTCTAAGCATAGTGAAGTGTAACGTGGTGTGACTTTCCTGTTACGAAAATTGGCACTGAGCAAAAACATTTTTTTTTTTTTTTTTTTTTTTTTTTTTTTTTTTTTGCCACGACATTGCTGGTAGTTCTTCACGATGGAAGGAATTGGGCAAAGTATACTCAGCGGCGAAAGTCATTAATAGTGCTCAACGACTTCAAGTTTAGTTTTGAAAACTGCCTTGCCAATGGTAAACGGAGATATACCGGATGGAAGGGAAGTCATTACATTAATTTAAACCAGTGATAGATTTCGGTATTTCTAACACATTTTGTATCTTACGTTTTTGTCTCTGACCATTTACTATGGAGATATTTTAGTTTTGTGGAAAACAAGCTGGCAACAGTGCAAATTGTATGGGTGTCACTTTCACTAGGCCAGTACATAAACAAACACCGTAGCAGCGTGTGTCGTCAGCGTAAACAAATACCATACAGTACCCTTCCATGTTTACTGTGTGAGTGTAGGCCAGGCCTGGGGACGTCGTGTATTCGCGTGAGAAAAAACAGGTTTCTACCGTCCCATACGTGCGTGCAATAAAGGCACATGAACCAGTCAGTGGCGTACGCGTGTTGTTTAATTGTAATTTATTACAAACACAAAATTAAACACTATACAATATTTACATACATGTTGTAGTGTTATATTTTCAGATTTTACAATGCTATTTAGACTTGCAAGACTTTGAAGTATATTAATATGCAATAAACTAAAACACTTCGTAAATCACGTAAACCTGGAGTGCTACTTACTGAGTCACTGTTGCAACGTGCAATCTTTTGTGCTTCATTATTTCGGCATATTCTGGCTGCAAGTTTGAACATTGCAATCGCAATATGTGCACTAAATTTTCATCACTTAAACTACTGCGTGAAGCAGTTTTCACATTGCTCAGCTTATTGAAAAACTGCTCAGAACAATATGTTGTACCAAACATAGCTACAATGCGACTGCCAAAGAGACGTAAATTTGGAAACTTCACTTTGGGTAGTGTACGAAATAACTCTACTCCCAACAGTCCTAAAGTCCGCAGAGGTGTGTTGTTTTGGAGGTCGATTAATTCCATCTGCAAAGAGTGTGGTGCATCTTTAACATCGAATGCAAATGGGTTGTTAAACAACCTCCATTCTGTGTCCATGGTCTTCAGATCATTAAGTCGGATTTTAAATTCTTCCAGTAAATCTTCCAGAATTGTCTTGTATTTGTTTAGTACTTCAGAAGATCCTTTAATAAATACGCATTTCAAATTTGGAAAATGATACAAATCTGTGTGCTGTATTTGATACATCCAGAGTCGCAATTTGTCCATGAAAGCCTTTAGTTCATCAATCATCGTAATGATTAAATTGTCTTTCCCTTGTAGGGTGGTGTTCAATGTATTTAAGTGTAACGTTAGATCACTCAAAAATGCTAAATCACAAATCCAGTCTTTGGTGCTAAGTTCTCCAAAGTCTATTTTCTGATCTTTTAAAAAAAATGTCTATTTCGCTTCGTAACGCGAAAACTCTCTGAAGCACGTTGCCTCTACTTAGCCATCTGATTTGAGAGTGATACGGCAGATCTAAAAACTCAGAATGTATATATTTTAAAAATTCTTGAAACTGTCTATGACGAAGTGAATTCGACCTAATGGTATTCACAATTCGCACAACAACTGACATCACTGTATCCAACGTTACTGATTTCGCACACAATGCCTCGCGTCTGGGTTTATTCCTTCTGCTGCAAGAACACCTCGAAGTCTTCCTATAAATCCCGACGTATGACCCATCATGGATGGCGCTCCATCGGTTGCAACACAAACTAGTTTTTCCAATGGAAGATTAAAGTGTTCCATTGTCTTTAGCACATTCTCACCTGTGGTCCGGTCCTTTAACGATGCAAGATCTAGAAATTTTTCACTGATATTGAAATTTTCATAAACTCCTCTTAAGAAAACAGCTAACTGAGCCGTGTCTTTCCTGTCACTACACTCGTCTAGTGCTAATGAGCAGTACACCAACTGTCCGATTTTCGTTTTCAGCTGTTTCTCCAAATTGCAAGCAATTTCTGTAATTCACTTGGTGACTGTTCGACGAGATAAACTCAGAGATTTAAAGGAATTCACTAAATCAGGGCAAATTTCTTCAGCAGCAGTTATCAAGCACTCCTTTATAAAGTCTCCTTCAGAGAGGGGTTTAGAGGATTTGGCAGTTTCGTTTGCAATTTTAAAACTGGCGCGAATTATGTTTCGCCGGTCAACTATCGTCTTGCTAGTACTGTCACTTTTGGCTTGTAAATTTTCCTTAAGACGATCCAGCATTTTTTCACGAGCCACACCTGTCAGCTTCTCTTCACCATATTCTTGCGCATACGCATTTGTGAAATGCCTCCTAATGTTATAATGTGAAGGATATGACACTGTTGCACCACAAACCAAACAATGTGATTTTCCACCTTCGAAGACGGCGAAATACTTTTCTTCCCATTCGGGATTAAATGTTGGCGTAACACGTCCTGCACTCATTGTGAAAGGTACGTCACTGAACTGGTGTGTGTTTGCATCGTCCTCAGCCAACACACACGCTCAAGGTCGTGAGCGCAGTCCCGCTCAATGTGTACCACTCCCCCAGGGCTGGTGTAGGCCAATCGGAATCGTTATCTCCCAACATATTACATCACTCTGCAAGCGACCGACCTGTTTACATCCAGAAACCGGTTCAGACCCGTGACCAACGTCAACGCAACATTGCCGAGTTACTTCACGTCTGAAAAAGCTGCTTGTAATATTTCTTTAATTCTTTTAAGTGATTGATTATTTCGAAACCCTGTGTAAAGTTCCATAATAAGTACCGAAACTATGTCAGAAATAAGTTACTGTATGGCATTTTATAAGTTAGAAACTATTATCATAGTACATTCTTGTGGAATTACGCATCGAATGTGGAACAAAACAATTTATTTTTTTCGAAATCGGCTGATCAAAGAACAAAATGCCATTAGACCGTTTTGTTTGTAATGCTTCTATGTAACACATAAATTAATTAAACCCCGGCGCGACAGCCCATGAAGGGCCAAGGCCTACCGCCCAGCCGCTGCGTCCCCCACCTCTGCCCACTACAGGTGTCATTGGTGAGGTGCAGTACTGGAGGGTGGGACATGGTCAGCACCCCGAGCCCTCCCGGCCTTCTGTCCTTCTTCCTGCGGTCTTCTAGACCTGGGGCCGCTACTTCTCCATCAAGTAGCTCCTCAATTGGTCCCCCCGGGACCTAACGAGGCTGAGTGCACCCCGTGCCAGACCTCCCAGAGGGGATAAAATCCCCATGCTGGTACCGGGGTCCTCCGCGCCAGAGGCAAGCGCGCTACCAACTGCGGTACGGAGGCGGTCTTTATGTAACACATATTAGAAGGAATGTAATAAGTTCCCTTCCACCTGGTACGTGAATTAAGCCTACGTGTAAATTATTCAAGTGAATAAAGACAGCGAAAAATCAACACAACCAATGCTGTATGATCATTACCAAGGACAATGAAGCCTTGTTCAACATCAACAACGGAGTCAAACGGTTGACGGTAGAAGATATCAGTGAGAGACCCCAGAAATTGGTGTATCGAGAGCTACAACAAGATGGTAATATAGAAAACCTAACAAATGCTGATGTGAAACTAATTCAGAGTTGATTCATTGTGTTCGATCAACAGTCCATAGGTCTGCTGAAAGTCCCAAGTCTTTTAATTGGGAAGGAGAAGTGTGCATTATTAATGTTCTGCAGGACCGAGCTAGGTTGTTTATATTTTGAAAGATACGTCTAGTTAAGTTGTTCACATTCTGGAAGACGGGATCGATTTAGGCATCGAAAGTAGAAAATGGGCCGAGATGGGTTTCACCAAAATGAGTAGCTGAACTTAGGTCTGTAGTGTTTCCTTTCCCAAATGTCATTTCATTGCATGTATCACGAGTGTTCATCGCTTGCTTTATGTAGCAAAAATAAGAGTTAAACATTGGCAATGTGCATTGCCGTTCTATTGCCTTCTTTGTTTTACCAGTAGTTTCATATTTAAGTGCCATCAATAAGGTTTACAATATTGTAGCCCTTGAGAAAATGGAATTAAGTTTGCTACTACAAGATCATTTTTAATAATAGTTTCTCTATAGAACAGAGTTGCATGGTGTCACTTAAAAATCTGATGTGTTGCACTCACATGACTTTCTCTACTCTTGTACTAAGCATTCTTACAAACTCTTATTCCTATGTCTTCTTCGTGTTACTTGATATAAACATTTGCACAAATTATCTTATTGCTTATTTCCTTGTAGGTGCAAGGGGAATATTAGAATACAGTAGGCTTTGTGCGATAGTCAAATCCTTTAAAACTTTGCCATCCCGTTCTCTTTGCACGCTAAACATATAAAAAAATGAACGATGTTCCATTTCACTAAAGTTTTAAGTTTTCCGAAACTGACACAAATAACAAGGAATATCTCCGAAATGGCTCACTCTACAAAAAAATTCATTCTTACATAAATTGTGTATTTTAGGAAGATCTACATTTTTTGTATAGTAAGAATCTCCTACGGTTTACGAGTTACTCAAAGGTAATCCAGATGAAAAGCTTCAAAATATACATTTCATTTGTCATACAAATATCTTAAGCATATGGCATTTTAATCAAAATCGTTAGCGCAATTTTCAAGAAAATCAACATTATCGAACAATTTTACCATGTAAAGGGTAGTTTAGGGTGGGGCTATTTTCTTCAAAATCTTCGTGTCATATCCTTGAAAGATTAATTACCAAATTTGGTTTTTAACGGACTTTACGTTTTTGAGTTATGCTGTTCACAGACTGACACACACACACAGAGCCTTTTTCTAAAACTGCTTCTTTTTTTATTCAGGACGTCTCGAGACATATATTTCCGGTGAAATCTCGACATCGAATTTTTGGGTGAAATGCAATACTTCCTTCTACTTACCAGCAGAGAAAGTAAAAATGCAGTTTGTGATTGTGGCGCATAGACAAAATATGAGGAAACTGCTGTCTTCATGAAGTAACAACACCAGTAAACGACATTTTAAATGAAATATTGTTGATCCTATATAAGGTTAGGCAAATTTGTTCGTCTGTTCTCGGGACCCCAAGCTAGGCTAAAATAGAGCGACTAAGGGAGCGCTAGATGGAATTAGGATTGGTGTCGTGTTGGACTCATTAAGAACCCGTCCTTGCTAGTGCACATCGTCATCGACTCTGGTTGCCCTTAGAGTCTCCCCTTCATGCCTTCCTCCCATAGGTCACTATGGAAACACAAAAGGCCCACTGTGACCTATGTACAGTGCTATCTTCCACTTATCGAAGTCCCAAGTGAAGCTGACTACTTCATTCCCGGACTAAAATATCCCTATCTTAAGTGTAGTTGAAGTACAATTTAGTTCCAAGAGAAGGGAGAAGGGAGAAGGACAGACGCGGAGAGGGGCTTCGGCACTTCGACCACAGAGACCTTCTGTGGCTGTGCTCCGAAGGGGCGCCCCTGGGAGAGAGAGGTGAGGTGAGAGGAGACAGAGGGCGGCCAGACCACAGGAGAACAGATTCGCTACATTTTCCCAGTTAGGAACTCCCTGACACCAGCCAGTACCTGGTCCCACCGGTTCGCGGAGAGCACCGCCCTCAGGGGCCCCTTCGTGGCTCAGGGGCCTCGGTGAGGACACGATCTAGAGCCCGGCTACCGTGGCAAGAGACGGAGTCACTCAGAGCATTATTTCCCACCATGCAGCACCCGAACGCCCGCTGGCACTTTCTACCCTGAAATAGGCCTAACAGATGAAAGGAATGAAATGATTAGTGAAGTGAAATGGTGGGAGAGAAAATTAGGGAGATGAAAGTAACCTAACCAGCATTAGCCTGGTAACCCGAGAAAACCCCCGAAAACACCCATGGGTCAGGTAGGCCGTTCGCAGGAATTGAACGCACGACCTCCCGAATGAGAGCCCCACACGTTACCGCAGAACCAGCTCGCTCGGTAAGGAAGGGAAGCTGCTACATGTTTAATACTATTCGTGTGCATCACCAAAGCAACCAGACTTTCCCTCCTAGATCTCCAAAGAATGCAACCCGAGATATTGGAACTATGTTCGAAAACATTATAGTCAATACACTATAAACAATCTGTTACAAGTGTTATGATATATGTGAGCTATGCCTAGAGGCCAACGAACCGTTAGGGTACTCTGCTATTTTCTATAAACCCTGCCTGTGACTAGTTTATACGCACGGCAGGTATATGCTGTGTTTGGTGTACATTCACTCGAATTAGATTGAAGCTCAATCAAAATCCAATAACCAAAACTCACTATACACCAAGTATCTTCTATTGCAGGACGGTGTTAATAATTTTCGGGTGTTTCTGCATTATCAGCACCTGCTACGATCTTCTCACGGGTAAGTTGTTCATTATTATTATTATTATTATTATTATTATTATTATTATTATTATTATTATTATTATTATTATTATTATTATTATTATTATTATTATTATTATTATTATTATTATTATTATTATTATTATTATTATTATTATTATTATTATTATTATTATTATTATTATTACTACTATTACTATTATTATTATTATTATTATTATTATTATTATTATTATTATTATTATTATTATTATTATTATTATTAGTAGTAGTAGTAGTAGTAGTAGTAGTAGTAGTAGTAGTAGTAGTAGTAGTAGTAGTAGTAGTAGTAGTAGTAGTAGTAGTAGTAGTAGTAGCTTAAGTAGTAGTAGTAGTAGTAGCAGCAGTAATAGAGTAGTAGAAGTAACAGTAGTAGTACTAGTAGTAGAGTAGTAGTAGCAGTAGTAGTAGAGTAGTAGTAGTAGCAGTAGTAGAACTAGTAGTAGTAGTAGAGTAGTAGTAGTAGTAGTAGTGGTAGTAGTAGTAGTAGTGGTGGTAGTAGTAGTTGTAGTAGTGGTAGTAGTAGTAGTGGTAGTGGTAGTAGTAGTAGTGGTGGTAGTAGTAGTGGTGGTGGTGGTGGTGGTAGTAGTAGTAGTAGTGGTAGTAGTGGTAGTAGTAGTAGTGGTAGTAGTAGTAGTGGTAGTAGTAGTGGTAGTACTAGTGGTAGTAGTAGTAGTGGTAGTAGTAGTAGTGGTAGTAGTAGTAGTGGTGGTAGTAGTAGTGGTGGTGGTAGTAGTAGTAGTGGTGGTAGTAGTAGTGGTGGTGGTGGTAGTAGTAGTAGTGGTAGTAGTGGTAGTAGTAGTGGTAGTAGTAGTAGTAGTAGTGGTAGTAGTAGTGGTAGTACTAGTGGTAGTAGTAGTGGTAGTAGTAGTAGTAGTAGTAGTAGTAGTAGTAGTAGTGGTAGTAGTAGTGGTGGTAGTAGTGGTAGTAGTAGTAGTAGTGGTAGTAGTAGTAGTAGTAGTAGTAGTAGTAGTGGTAGTAGTAGTAGTAGTGGTGGTAGTAGTAGTAGTGGTGGTAGTAGTAGTGGTAGTAGTGGTAGTAGTAGTAGTAGTAGTAGTAGTAGTAGTGGTAGTACTAGTGGTAGTAGTAGTAGTGGTAGTAGTAGTAGTAGTAGTAGTAGTGGT
>CM060962.1:204329863-204414863 GCA_030765045.1 Tenodera sinensis | reverse complement strand
TTTCTATTTCCCACTCTTTTTGCCACTTATTCATGGTATTTCTTCTTGCTAATTTCTTTTCCGTTTTTCTATTTTCTGTGCCGTATGTAGATTCTATAGCCAGTAGATGTATGGGTATAGTACCCGCAATAACTTGGATTGCCCTTGTGGAAACCGTTCTATACGCACAAGCAATTCTTATAGCTACCTTTCGCTGGACCCTTTCTATCAATTTTCTGCAGGTATTTTTTTGTAACCAGGTATTCCAAACTGGTGCGCAGTACAGTATAATTGAGTTTACCACACTTCCCAGTATCCTTCTTTTAGTTGTTTTAGGTCCTCCAATGTTTGGCATTAACCTTCCTAACATTGCAACGGTTTTTTCTGCCTTGCTTGTAACATATCTAATGTGCGCCCACATACTCATATTATGTCCCATTTGTATTCCTAAATATTTTATATGCGGTTTAGATTTAATTTCCTGATTTCCAAAAATTATTTTTATTTCCTTTATTGTTCTTCTTCCCTCTAAGATGACAATTTCTGTCTTCTCTGGTGCTAATCGCAGTCCTTTCTGCAGCATCCATATATCCATTTTCTTCATACACCACAAAATTTTTTCTTCCACCTCCCCTTTTGATTTACCCAGTATTACCATGGCCAGATCATCTGCATATCCTATTGTTTTGACTCCTACTGGTAAGTCCAGCTTTAATACATCATCATAGTATACGTTCCATAAAGTTGGTCCTAATATGGAGCCTTGTGGGACGCCACAACTCATGTCCAAGCTCATCTTTTCTCCTATCTCGATTTTTCTATCCTCCAGATAACTACATATAAGTTTAATTAAATACGGAGCCATTTTTCTTCTTTTTAATTCGTCTATTATACCCATCCATGGTGCTGAGTTAAAAGCATTTTTAACATCGAGCGTGACCATAATGGCATATATGTTCTTCTTTTCTTCTAGTTCTGATTTTATATGGCTCTTTATGGTCTCAAGGGCATCTAGTGTTGATAAACCTTTTCTAAAGCCGAATTGTCTTTCTGAGAATCCCTCTTTGGTTTCGATCTCCTTGATAAGTCTTATGTTTATTATTTGTTCAAAAAGTTTTCCAATAACGTTTATTAAACACAGGGGTCTATAGGTAATATCTCCAACGCCTTTCCTAGGTTTTTCGATTAGTATTAATCTAGCTATTTTCCACTCTTTGGGAAATATCCCTTTAGTTATTTGTTCATTTATTATTTTTTCTAGAACATTAGGTTTCTGTGTTGCAATAACCTTTAATACCTCTGGTGGGATTCCATCAAGTCCTGCTGCCTTTCCTCCTTTTATTCTTCTACCGGCTTCTATAATCTCATTTGTTTGACACAGAGGTATTTCCTCTCTGTTGACCTTTATTTCTGGCCATATGTTCATTTTATGTTCTGGAAATAGAGTTTTCGCTATCTTTAGCTGGTCTTCGTCTTTTAGTCGTACTGGAGATCGGAATCCAAATTTTCCTGTAACTATCTGATAACCCTTCCCCCAAGTGTCATTATCAATTTCTGTACATAATTGCTCCCATGCGGTCGTTTTTGCCGCTTTAATGGCATTTTTGAGTGTTCTTCTGCTTTCACGATATTGATTGTATATCTCTTGCATTTCATGTTCATTCTGCCTATTTTTCCCGTTTGCTCTTGTAATTTTCCTTCTGGCATCTGTACTATTCTTCCTTAGTTGTGCAATGCTATCACTCCACCAGTAGGCTGCTTTATGTTTCTTGTTAGCGCATTTCTTTTTGAGTGCATAATTGCACACTTTTACCATCATTCTTCCAAATTCACTTGGCTGGTAGGTATAATCTGGACGTCCTGTTTCTAGTTCTAGCTTGGCGAGTAAAGCATCCTTATATTTTTCTTAATATATCCAGCCTTTTGGATATGGTTTCCCTTGTTGTTTTATCATTGGAGCTGGCCTTTCCAAGACAATATATATATTTTTATGGTAGCTCAGGTTTTCCTCATCGTCCACATACCATTTAGTGACTAATTTATTTACCTCAGTAGTACAAATAGTAATGTCAATATAGGAAGATCCATTATTCCTCTCGAATGTAGGTTTTTTTCCATCATTTAAAATGATATAATCGTTTTGGTTTACCCATTCAGCCAATGTGCTGCCTTTCTTATCTTCTGTAGGTGATCCCCAGCATAAAGCCTTTGCATTAAAGTCTCCACCAATGAAAATCATTTTTTTGTTATCTTGCTGCATGATGCTGAGGCTTACTTGATCTAAGTAGAATTGTAATTCCTGCTCGTTTTTTGTGGGGGAAACATAACACGAGAATATAATCATCTCGTCAGTTTCCACCCATACATATCCTTTGCCCTTACCACTTTTCGTTATCCTGGAGCCATTCGGTGGTACATAAATGGCAGCATCTATATATTCATCGGTTAGCCATGTAGAGCTCATCTTAGCCATGTTGACATTTGGCTCTGCTATTATGGCTAAGTCCAATTTACATGATACACATTTATGTATTAAAAGATCCGTAGCTTGTTTTGCTCTATCGAGATTTACCTGTATTATTTTCGTGTTTGATTGGTATAAACCTTCCTTTTTTCCATTTTCTGCTTTTTTCTAACTTTTTATATTCAGGGCATCGCATAGATTCTGCCTTAAGTTGGGTTGATTGGCATAAGTAGCATTTAGTTGGGTTTTTACATTCTTTAATTTTATGTTCCTTGTCGCCGCAATTATGACACAGTTGTACCACTTCTTCAAATGAGCAATTCTTCGCCATATGGCCTACCTTGTGACACTTGTAACATCTTTTTAGATTGCTTACTTCGTTTACTCTCCATCTATCCCATCCGTCTCCAATTTTTTTTCTGTTAATCAATCTATTAGCAGCTTCAATGTTGACAGTTAAAAACGCATACTTCACACCTTGTGAGTTTGCTCTTTCTGCCATTTTTAAATTAAAAATCTCCTCGTTTGTATTCAATTCTTGTTTCACTATTTTTATTACTTCGTCTTCGTGTACGGTCTCATCTATATCTAGAAGCATAACTGTTTTCTTTCTTGCCTGTACTTCAACCTCTGCAATATTTGCTAGTTTAGCTGTTAACAACTGCTTAAAAGCGTTCCTCTCATTTACGTAATTTCCTTTTATTTTCAATTGGACGTTTCCGTCTCTATTTTTACTTTTCTGATTAATGATTACTCCTTTAATATTTACATTTTCTTTAACATTCTTAATAATATCAGCATATGTCCTTTCCCCAATGGGCTTAATAATTAACGTATCCTCATACATAGATTTTCTTCTTCTGACTTCCTCCATTTGGTCATCCTGGATAGCACATTCCCCTTCTCTCTTACTGTACATTGGTATTTGAATATCATTTCTCCTCCCGAAGTATTCCAGAATTTTCCTAGTAACTCCCGCATCTTGTGACTTTGTAGTTACACATGCAGTTTTTGCTCTTTCATTTTTCCTCATTATATTCAGGATCTTTTCTAGGTTTATCATTAAATGGGTTTTATCTTCTGTTGTTCTGCCTCCATCTTCAGTAGCAATGATATAAATGAATCTCTTGCATTTTTTGTTTTCCATATCTTCTCCCACTATTTCATTTGCTGTTATGCTACATAGCATTCTTCCTGCTTGTAGTCTACCTTCTTGTATTGCTTTTAAAATCTGCGGGTTTGTATATAAAAGCTTATTCATAAGCTTCCCTTCTTTATCATCTGTCCCTTTAGTGATGATGATTAGGTCTTCGCCTTCATCCTTTAGCACTTCACCTTTTATCAGCTGGCTGTTTGCATACACCTCTTGTGGCCAAATTTCTTCTGTTAGTCTATGTAATTCTTCCTCGCTTAGATCCTTATTTAATTCGTTATTTATTTCCAAAGTTTTCCATTGCCTTTCTAATATCTTCTTATCAATTGTCTGAATGCTTGCATCAGTAGTTTCTTTGACTCTTTTCTTTGCATTATCTGCGAGCTCTTCCAAAATTTCAGGTATGAAATTCATTGTCCCAGGTATTCTTTTCATATAATCATCAAGTGTTCTAATAGCGTCCTTTATTTCCTTTTTAGTATTTGGAATATCTTTTATTACCTTGCACAGTACTGCAATTTCCTTCGCCACTTTCTGCATTAACTCCTGATGCATATTGTGTTCTTGCTCTGCTTTTTGAAGAAACAAATTTTGCTCTTCTCTACTCCTCAGTTTCTCAGGAGTCTCCAATCGTTTCCTTTTAGTCTCCCTGATCACATTTTCCTTGTCAGGTTCAGTTGTACCGGGCTTGCTTAATTCACTCTGCGCTGTACCTAAGGTACTTTGAGAAGCAGTGACGAAGTTCATACTGGCAGTTGAACTACGTCGCTGAGGGGGAGATCGTCCTATTAAAGGTCGTCTTCTGAAAGGATCATAATTCCCTTCAAGGTGATCTATTCCTTGTTCTAGTGTTTCACATTCCATTTCACTTGTTCCAGTAGCATTATCTTGCATCCCGGCCTGGTTTCCCACCGTAGACACATGGTAGTAGCTGGTTGACGGTCGGGTGGGGCCTGCCCTCGCACCACCATTCCCGACCGGTTCTGGGGATCCGACGCCCCTGTCCCGTAAACTAAGCTCTTCTGTAGACCTTTCCATATTTTCAATTATAATACATGTCCAATTTCTTAGCCGGTCGGCACCATAAATCCAGCCTAGCCAGAGCCCTGTTAGCCGTCCAAGATATTAGTTTGGACGTTGCCCGCCCCACACGTGGCCGATGTAGCATGCCGGACGTAGGCTCGGTCTTTGTGGGGCTAGTAGTGGTAGTAGTAGTGGTAGTAGTAGCAGTGGTAGTAGTAGTGGTTGTTGTGGTAGTAGTAGTAGTGGTAGTAGTAGTGGTAGTATTAGTGGTAGTGGTGGTAGTAGTAGTGGTAGTAGTAGTAGTGGTAGTAGTGGTAGTAGTAGTGATAGTAGTGGTGGTAGTAGTAGTTGTTGTGGTAGTAGTGGTGGTAGTAGTAGTAGTGATAGTAGTGGTGGTAGTAGTAGTTGTTGTTGTGGTAGTAGTAGTGGTAGTAGTAGTGGTAGTAGTGGTGGTAGTAGTAGTAGTTGTTGTGGTAGTAGTGGTGGTAGTAGTAGTAGTGATAGTAGTGGTGGTAGTAGTGATAGTGGTGGTGGTAGTAGTAGTAGTAGTGGTATTAGTAGTAGTAGTGGTAGTAGTAGTGGTAGTAGTAGTAGTGGTAGTAGTGGTAGTGGTAGTAGTGGTAGTAGTAGTGGTAGTAGTAGTGGTAGTAGTAGTAGTGGTAGTAGTGGTGGTAGTAGTAGTAGTTGTTGTGGTAGTAGTAGTAGTAGTGGTAGTAGTGGTAGTAGTAGTGGTAGTAGTAGTGGTAGTAGTGGTGGTAGTAGTAGTGGTAGTAGTAGTGGTAGTAGTAGTAGTGGTAGTAGTGGTGGTAGTAGTAGTGGTATTAGTAGTAGTAGTGGTAGTAGTAGTGGTAGTAGTTGTTGTGGTAGTAGTAGTAGTGGTAGTAGTAGTAGTGGTAGTAGTTGTTGTGGTAGTAGTAGTAGTGGTATTAGTAGTAGTAGTGGTAGTAGTAGTGGTAGTAGTTGTTGTGGTAGTAGTAGTAGTGGTAGTAGTAGTAGTGGTAGTAGTTGTTGTTGTGGTAGTAGTAGTAGTAGTGGTAGTAGTGGTGGTAGTAGTAGTGGTAGTAGTCGTGGTAGTAGTAGTGGTAGTAGTGGTGGTAGTAGTAGTGGTATTAGTAGTAGTAGTGGTAGTAGTAGTGGTGGTAGTAGTAGTGGTAGTAGTAGTGGTAGTAGTAGTAGTGGTAGTAGTAGTGGTAGTAGTAGTAGTGGTAGTAGTGGTAGTGGTAGTAGTGGTAGTAGTAGCGGTAGTAGTAGTGGTATTAGTAGTAGTGGTAGTAGTAGTAGTGGTAGTAGTAGTAGTGGTAGTAGTGGTAGTAGTAGTGGTAGTAGTGGTGGTAGTAGTAGTTGTTGTTGTGGTAGTAGTAGTAGTGGTATTAGTAGTAGTGGTAGTAGTTGTTGTGGTAGTAGTAGTAGTGGTAGTAGTAGTGGTAGTAGTTGTTGTTGTGGTAGTAGTAGTGGTATTAGTAGTAGTGGTAGTAGTAGTAGTGGTAGTAGTAGTAGTGGTAGTAGTTGTTGTGGTAGTAGTAGTAGTGGTAGTAGTAGTAGTGGTAGTAGTAGTGGTGGTAGTAGTAGTGGTAGTAGTAGTGGTAGTAGTAGTAGTGGTAGTAGTGGTAGTAGTAGTGGTAGTAGTAGTGGTAGTAGTGGTGGTAGTAGTAGTAGTTGTTGTTGTGGTAGTAGTAGTGGTATTAGTAGTAGTAGTGGTAGTAGTGGTAGTAGTAGTAGTGGTAGTAGTGGTGGTAGTAGTAGTAGTTGTTGTAGTGGTAGTAGTAGTAGTGGTATTAGTAGTAGTAGTGGTAGTAGTAGTAGTGGTAGTAGTAGTGGTATTAGTAGTAGTGGTAGTAGTAGTAGTGGTATTAGTAGTAGTAGTGGTAGTAGTAGTAGTTGTTGTTGTGGTAGTAGTAGTAGTGGTATTAGTAGTAGTAGTGGTAGTAGTAGTAGTGGTAGTAGTAGTAGTGGTAGTAGTGGTGGTATTAGTAGTAGTGGTAGTAGTAGTAGTGGTAGTAGTGGTGGTAGTAGTAGTGGTAGTAGTGGTGGTAGTAGTAGTTGTTGTTGTGGTAGTAGTAGTAGTGGTATTAGTAGTAGTGGTAGTAGTAGTAGTGGTAGTAGTGGTGGTAGTAGTAGTTGTTGTTGTGGTAGTAGTAGTAGTGGTATTAGTAGTAGTGGTAGTAGTAGTAGTGGTAGTAGTGGTGGTAGTAGTAGTGGTAGTAGTGGTGGTAGCAGTAGTGGTAGTAGTAGTGGTAGTAGTAGTAGTGGTAGTAGTGGTAGTAGTAGTAGTGGTATTAGTAGTAGTGGTAGTAGTAGTGGTAGTAGTAGTGGTAGTAGTAGTAGTGGTAGTAGTGATAGTAGTAGTAGTGGTATTAGTAGTAGTGGTAGTAGTAGTGGTAGTAGTGGTAGTGGTAGTAGTAGTAGTTGTTGTTGTGGTAGTAGTAGTAGTGGTATTAGTGGTGGTAGTAGTAGTAGTTGTTGTAGTGGTAGTAGTAGTAGTGGTAGTAGTGGTGGTAGTAGTAGTAGTTGTTGTAGTGGTAGTAGTAGTAGTGGTATTAGTGGTGGTAGTAGTAGTGGTAGTAGTGGTAGTGGTAGTAGTAGTAGTTGTTGTTGTGGTAGTAGTAGTAGTGGTATTAGTAGTAGTGGTAGTAGTACTAGTGGTAGTAGTGGTGGTAGTAGTAGTGGTAGTAGTAGTGGTAGTAGTAGTAGTGGTAGTAGTGGTAGTAGTAGTGGTATTAGTGGTAGTAGTAGTAGTGGTAGTAGTGGTAGTGGTAGTAGTAGTAGTTGTTGTTGTGGTAGTAGTAGTAGTGGTATTAGTAGTAGTGGTAGTAGTGGTAGTAGTAGTTGTGGTAGTAGTGGTGGTAGTAGTAGTTGTTGTAGTGGTAGTAGTAGTAGTGGTAGTAGTGGTAGTGGTAGTAGTAGTAGTTGTTGTTGTGGTAGTAGTAGTAGTGGTAGTAGTGGTAGTGGTAGTAGTAGTAGTTGTTGTTGTGGTAGTAGTAGTAGTGGTATTAGTAGTAGTGGTAGTAGTACTAGTGGTAGTAGTGGTAGTAGTAGTATTAGTAGTAGTAGTAGTAGTAGTAGGAGTAGTAGTGGTAGTAGTGGTAGTGGTAGTAGTAGTAGTTGTTGTTGTGGTAGTAGTAGTAGTGGTATTAGTAGTAGTGGTAGTAGTAGTAGTGGTAGTAGTAGTGGTAGTAGTGGTAGTAGTGGTGGTAGTAGTAGTTGTTGTTGTGGTAGTAGTAGTAGTGGTATTAGTAGTAGTAGTAGTAGTAGTGGTAGTAGTAGTGGTAGTAGTGGTGGTAGTAGTGGTGGTAGTAGTAGTTGTTGTTGTGGTAGTAGTAGTAGTGGTATTAGTAGTAGTGGTAGTAGTAGTAGTGGTAGTAGTAGTGGTAGTAGTAGTGGTAGTAGTGGTGGTAGTAGTAGTTGTTGTTGTGGTAGTAGTAGTAGTGGTATTAGTAGTAGTAGTAGTAGTAGTAGTGGTAGTAGTAGTGGTAGTAGTAGTGGTAGTAGTAGTAGTAGTAGTGGTAGTAGTAGTAGTGGTAGTAGTAGTAGTAGTAGTAGTAGTGGTAGTAGTAGTAGTTGTTGTTGTGGTAGTAGTAGTAGTGGTATTAGTAGTAGTGGTAGTAGTACTAGTGGTAGTAGTGGTGGTAGTAGTAGTGGTAGTAGTAGTGGTAGTAGTAGTAGTGGTAGTAGTGGTAGTAGTAGTAGTGGTATTAGTAGTAGTGGTAGTAGTAGTGGTAGTAGTGGTAGTGGTAGTAGTAGTAGTTGTTGTTGTGGTAGTAGTAGTAGTGGTATTAGTAGTAGTGGTAGTAGTGGTAGTAGTAGTAGTGGTAGTAGTGGTGGTAGTAGTAGTTGTTGTAGTGGTAGTAGTAGTAGTGGTATTAGTGGTGGTAGTAGTAGTGGTAGTAGTGGTAGTGGTAGTAGTAGTGGTTGTTGTGGTAGTAGTAGTAGTAGTAGTAGTAGTAGTAGTGGTAGTAGTAGTAGTGGTAGTAGTGGTAGTAGTGGTAGTAGTAGTAGTGGTAGTAGTGGTGGTAGTAGTAGTAGTTGTTGTAGTGGTAGTAGTAGTAGTGGTATTAGTGGTGGTATTAGTAGTAGTGGTAGTAGTAGTATTAGTAGTAGTAGTAGTAGTAGGAGTAGTAGTGGTAGTAGTGGTAGTGGTAGTAGTAGTAGTTGTTGTTGTGGTAGTAGTAGTAGTGGTATTAGTAGTAGTGGTAGTAGTAGTAGTGCTAGTAGTGGTGGTAGTAGTAGTAGTTGTTGTAGTGGTAGTAGTAGTAGTGGTAGTAGTGGTGGTAGTAGTAGTAGTTGTTGTTGTGGTAGTAGTAGTGGTAGTAGTAGTAGTGGTAGTAGTAGTAGTGGTAGTAGTGGTAGTAGTAGTAGTGGTAGTAGTAGTAGTGGTAGTAGTGGTAGTAGTGGTAGTAGTAGTAGTGGTAGTAGTGGTGGTAGTAGTAGTAGTTGTTGTAGTGGTAGTAGTAGTAGTGGTATTAGTGGTGGTATTAGTAGTAGTGGTAGTAGTAGTATTAGTAGTAGTAGTAGTAGTAGGAGTAGTAGTGGTAGTAGTGGTAGTGGTAGTAGTAGTAGTTGTTGTTGTGGTAGTAGTAGTAGTGGTATTAGTAGTAGTGGTAGTAGTAGTAGTGCTAGTAGTGGTGGTAGTAGTAGTAGTTGTTGTAGTGGTAGTAGTAGTAGTGGTAGTAGTGGTGGTAGTAGTAGTAGTTGTTGTTGTGGTAGTAGTAGTGGTAGTAGTAGTAGTGGTAGTAGTAGTAGTGGTAGTAGTGGTAGTAGTAGTAGTGGTAGTAGTAGTAGTTGTTGTAGTGGTGGTAGTAGTAGTTGTTGTTGTAGTGGTGGTAGTAGTAGTAGTAGTGGTAGTAGTTGGAGCAGAAGTGGTAGTAGTAGTGGTAGTAGTAGTAGTAGTAGTAGTAGTAGTAGTAGTAGTAGTAGTAGTAGTAGTAGTAGTAGTAGTAGTAGTAGTAGTAGTAGTAGTAGTAGTAGTAGTAGTAGGAGTAGTAGTATCATCGTGATCCTCATTGTCATCCTTCATCCTTCATTTAAAGAAAATAGTTTGTTCAAAATAACACACGTTTTGTTCTGTTTATTTGAACTAAACGGGTTGGAATCTAACATCTGACTGTACTACATTCATCTTCGCATTAAAGTTAAGAGACGGAAACTCAACGCATGTACACACACACACACACACACACACACACACACACACACACACACACACACACACACACACACACACACACACACACCCGGCGTAGCCGAGTGGTTAGAGCATTCTCTTCTCACTAAAGCAGCCCAGGTTCGATCCCAGGTAAACGCATGTGAGATTTGTGGTGGATGAAGCGGCGCTGGGGCGGGTTTCCTACTGCTTCTCCGGTTTCCCCCGCCATCTCATTACACCGATGCTCCATCTTCATTCCATGTATCATTAGTGTCCCCGCCTGCAGTACCGTATGTAGTAAAAGCGGGTGTTAAATACTACAACACACACACACACACACACACACCCACACACACACACACACACACACACACACACACACACACACACACACATACACGTCCTATCTAAAATTTCGTTATCATTTGTAAGTAGGATTCCAATTTTATGAAACCTGAGGAAAAGTGCTTTGGAAGATATACCTTGAAAAAAATGAATGAAAACAGTGTATGAACAACATGTTTACTGTATTCTAATTCTGTGTTTACACCTTCTCATACTTTTACATCCCGGATCAAAGGTAGTTGTTTGGCCATACTTTAACCAGGGATTTTACATGATGAGTGTAACAAATATGTAACACAATTATTGCCAATAAAATACCGTTCTGCTGAAATAAGATATTTTATGTCAAATATTTGGAGCTATTTAGCTTCTTGACGGATGGATATAAATGTTTAATTATTTCACTATCTCTTGCCCAAACATTCTTAAACATTAATGTTTTAATATCCTTTTATTTCAGTTCGAATGAGGTTACTGACAATTATGATGTTAACGTGAAGTTACCAAATCTCTAATATGAATTAAACTTTACATTACATTTAAACATTAAATTGTGACAATTAATTCCGAAGCGGGGCAGTAGATACGTTGTGTGTTCCATCGTACTCGTGTGAGTTTGTTTTGTCTTGGCGCTCGCTCCCTCTCCACTGCTGACCCTAAGAACACGTGGTATAGTCACCCTAACCTATTGCATCAGTGTCCAAGTTCCACTTTCTGGTTTTAAATAATAGCTTCTAGTAGACTGGTTTTACATTAGCCATGATATTCCATTGGTTATGCACTATTTCTCCGAGGATACATAATCTATTTAATGACTGCAACATTCACATTACGAGCAGAAAATTTGTCTTTAGTCAGGATAGGTGCAGTGTTTGTTTCAGTGAACCACCCAAGGGCGCAGTAAACCCTGTCACTGTTTGCACAACAGTGTTTTTCATGTTATCTTTCATGGTTGCAATTTGCGACAAAAATACTTCTGTTGCAGAAAATAAGAAGAGGATGGAGATTCTAACAGCATTCTCATGGTACTCGAATGGCAAGAAGCTTCTAGCAACTTCTGACTCTGGCTCGGATACATTACATGCCTTACATGGCATACGATTTATTAGTATGTGTTGGGTCGTCTTAGGACATACTCATATGATACAAGTCATGAGTCCAGCCATTAATCTAATGACAATTAATGGGGTAAGTGTTCTTAATAAACTCATGTTTTATACACAATCGAGTGCATTGAACCGTGCCGATGTGTTTATGTTATCACGGATACAGTAAACCGCCTCTACCAGGCAGCTTAACTCCCCTTTGCTTAGAGAGTGTTGATTATTTCGAAATTAAACCAAGACGAGATGGACTCAACAAGGGGCGAATCATGCCTGCTAGCCAACATGTAGATTGTTTTAGTACTTCTTCCCCTTCGCCGCTCACTTAGGTCTGACATTTGTTCAGAGGCTAATGCATGTGTGTGGGACTTTAATTGGCTCATTCAGATCTGTGAGAGGAGTTTCTGCAATTATCAAATAAAGAAAAACACTGTGGGGATACCAAACCCTTCAGCACATTTTCCGTGCACTCGTCTGCACGTTTTTCGTGATAACGTAAGGTGATAGCAAGAACATTAATTCATGAGGTTGTCTTATTAAACTAAAAGCAAAAACTGATTATCTTTCTGTTATTGTGATATAGTAAATTAAAGTGTTTCGGATTTACTGCTAATTTACTGTTAAGATATTTCTGGCTCTTCAGAAGAAGTAATAACATTATTAAGAAATACTGAAAAAAATAATGATTGAGATATTGATAATACGCATGTAAACTGAAAAATACTATATTCCGAAACGTACAAACAAAAATAATTCAGTTACACCTATTTATCACTG
Organism: Tenodera sinensis; assembly: GCA_030765045.1. NCBI lineage: Eukaryota > Metazoa > Arthropoda > Insecta > Mantodea > Mantidae > Tenodera > Tenodera sinensis. The sequence continues at coordinate 204,402,876 of CM060962.1, read as the reverse complement.
AAACTGTGTTTCTCATATAAGCTAAAATATTCCGGAGCTTAGAAACAAACTTGCCACTTTTATATTTTATTATTTCTTCCTTTTTGTTCTTATGACATCAGTTGCAAAAATTGAAGGTTCTTTATTTTTCAGTTTATACGTAGCTTCTGGAGGCAATATGTAACCAACGCCGCACTCTCCGTCGATACGTTTTTCTTCCTAAGTGGTCTTCTGGTTAGCTACGTATTTTTGAAACAGATGAATAAAAGCAAGAATTCTTCATTTAACATTCTACTTTTCTACTTTCATCGATATATCAGGTAAGAATGGCACACTTCATCATAACCACCACCACCATCATCACCTCCTCTACCACCACTACCATCATCACCGCTACCACCTTACTCTGCCACAACCATAAACATCACCACTGCCACCACCACTACCCCACCGCCGTCACCATCAACATCATGTTTACCACCACTATCACCATCATCACCATCACTATTACCACCACCATCTCAACCACCACAACCATTACCACTGCCGCCGCCACCGCCACCACCACCACCACCTCCAGCACCACCACCACCACTGGCACGTTTTATATAAGTTACTTTAGCAGAGAGAAGCATATTTATCACCTTATTAGTAAGATTATTCGTGCTTAGTAATATAATTCTGTAACAGTCAAGAACGAATTTACTTAAAAGAAACGAAAGGATTGTATTAAATTCCTCAAAATGAAACATATTTTGAGAAAATAAATATTCAATTGACCAAAATATAATGTCATAACTTTAATATTCAACTTCTTTGAAATTATTTAGTTACTAATTGCTCATTGTATTACTTCAACTCTCAACTTTGTTCGGCAAATTGCTTGAAAACTAATGCCACATCTATCACAAATGAAACAAGATGTTCATTCATTCGCCACATGAACTCGGCGATGCATAAATTATGACTTAATTAGGCAATAATAATTACTTTGTGGTAACGGGTATTATAACAAGTTGTACCATGAGTGAGTTCGATAGTGTCGATGAGTGCTATTAATGGGTTACTAAGGCAATCTACTGAATAAAACGTTCAATATAAAGAAATAAAAATGGCATAGATATTTGACATCATATTATTTAATTGAATTTATTGCATACCAATGTCACAACGTAGTGCGATTTTCTAAGTTTTATGAGAAAGTTTTCAGCGTTTCTTTAACTTACAAATTAGAAACAACTGCAAATCACCTGCTAAAATTTTCAAACAATTGTGAATTAGGTGCGATAACCTCTTTTCGAATTACAGTTCAAAGTCGAAGGGTAAATAGGCGTAAGATGTTCGAAACACTATTCGTAGTCGCCTACCGCCAATGTTGCCGTGCTGCCTGATGAGGGCAATTAAAGTACAACTAGCATTATATGGATGAAGTTACCTATTTAAACATAAATTTTAAGGTGACACAATTAAAAATAAACTTCTTGTATGTTAGTGATAAGAGCTTCACTATTCTTGTATGTTGCTGTATACCTAGATTTTCTTTTCAATACTGGAAGCTAAGTTGTACTTATTTGATGGTTTCCTCTTTAAAATTAGGATGTTGGTTCCCAGTGAAAACAGGCGTAGTAATTTGGTACGACGATAAACCTGCTCGACCAGACATGCACAAACTCGGCTCAAAAGGGCCACTCCATAGAGACGCGTTGTTGCTTCACTCCGCCGGCCATACCTCCCCTTCACTGCTATTCACCTTTACCTTTGCTTCGTTCAGTGGCAAGTATGGCTTTATTAGGACGCCTGTTTCATGAAAGGTGGCAGAGAGAACTTTTTGTACATTATAAGAACAGGAAAGCTTTCTGTTTAGTATGCGGATTTCAATTTACAAATATAAAGCGTTGCAATATCAAACGCCACTATAAAGCAAACTTTGGTGTTCTTACAGGTATTTATTCACAATTTTAAAAAGTACTTTCTGAATATTCGTATTTGTAAACACATAAAAGGGACGGTATGATTCCATTTTTAGGGGTTCAGTTTCTTATTTTATTTAAAATAAGCTATTGTGTTTCGTGCTCCAAAGTTTGAACACAATATTTGAATTTAAAACTAAACAATTTATTATGTTGGTCAAATAGTTTTGAAATATTTTAAGGCTTAACAGCAATGGAACTTTACTTCTTTATTTTTTGTGAAAGACAAACAATTTAGTAAGTCCATTACAAAGCAGCGTAAGAATACTAGGTGCATAAGATAAAGGAAGGTTATACACTTGCAGATTATATAATTTACCTAACTGCAGTAGTGGTTGTAATAATTTTTGTACGCAAAATATGTTTAATATAAAAGAAATAGAATAAAAGCGAATAAATTATTACAACCGCGCAGGTGGAACGGAGCCACCACTGCGCTGGTTGTATCAAAACAACCTTCGTCACCTGGCAAGAAAATGTGGGATGAGTAAGGCAAGTTCAATCGCTACCTCTTCTCTCGTGCCCATGCCTGTCCTAGTCCGTCTGAAGAGAGTGTTTAGATGTCATTAATTTTACCACCTTACAAATCTGCAATGCTTCCCCTGTGCCATAATTCTGGTGCTTGTGCTTATTTTCCTGTATAAGTGCACGTCTTGCCAGAGTTAAATGGGAATTTTAGATAGCAATTGTCGAAAAGGGATTTTGGGTATTTTGCGCTGATAACAGTTTATATGAAATTTTACGTAGCCGTTGACTGAACACTGGAACACAAGGTGTGTTTCTGTTCATATCAAACACTTTGGCATTATGCTTATGAGTTCGGTTAGCAATGTTAGAGTAAAATTTGCCTAACAACTAACACTGTTGTAAATTGTAGAAAGCACAAACTGATGTGCAGTGATAATTTACTATTTAACTTATTTTAATTTCCTACTGAACATATTTCAGCTAAGAGTTTAGGTTTTACAATGCTTTACTTTCAAATGTCGGCCATTAGTCGACAAATTATATAATACCTCTATTCTCGCTGACTCATTAATATATTATTGCTTGGAGTTTGCAAACCTTTTACGATTTATGGACATGATAGGGGAACAACAATTTTTACAATGTAAGGACCACGCAAAAATAAAGCATGACATTTTTCTCGCCTTTGAGCTTCCAACCCAGTCATGGGCGTCAGCAGACTTTTTTCAGAGTGGGCGCCACATTTTGGAAGTTTGCAATCAAAGAATATTAATTCATTATTCTGTTGTCAAAAGTTATAGTGTTTGTTGTGTATAACCACATTCATTTGAGATGAATAAAAATTGTTCTTTAATGAAAATTAAAACAGCAGTCTAATAGTCAGTCATTGATTGCTCCCCCCTTCCTTCACGATGTCCATGAACCCAGTACAACGCTTCGTCCAAGAACGGTGCAAATGTTGGCGCACGTCCGTTAAAGCGGACAAGAGCCACGCTGTTCTAGCAAGCGCTGCACCCCCACAGACTGCCGCACATTTAGATATCAAAGACGAAGGATTAAATAGAGGAATTCAATCACGTACCTGAGAGCAAAACTGAATAAAGGTATGACTTTTGGAGAAGCGTATAAGGCCTGTCAGCTCAGGTATTGGGGGTCACAACCTTTAAACTGAGGTTCGAAATGTCCATTCCCTTAGACCTACACCTTCCTCAGGCCCTCATCTGGGACATGACTGTAGTTAGCTGGCTGCTATGCCTGCAACGGGAGTAGAATAGGGGACTCCGATCCGATTCTGTCGGTCTTTGAGACCACTTCATGAAATCTGATCACTTCCTTATCTGGAAGATGAAATTAGGCGCGGGCTGCAAAACTCTACAACAGTTTTTCCCCAACATGGGAGCACTCTTGGTATCACAACTGACGAAATCGCCACTTCAGACAGCATCGGGTTCCCCTCATGATTTGTAGACACACCAGGTAACAATGTGACACTTCCATCGGCAGTGAATGCTCAGTTCCATGCAATCCAATCAAGATCTGTTGTGCAACAAAATTGAAAACCTCGCCCAAAACTAAATTTAAGGCTAATATCGACCAGAGATACAAAAGAGCCGCTGCACCCTTACTGACGGTCACGGAAGGATAACAGTGTATCTCCACCATCATATCAGCCCGGTTCAAAACCGTCATTTTACAACAACCTATCCTATGTACATTCTATGATGAGGATCGGCATGCAACAAAATCATTTGGGCTGAACCTCAGTCTTCCAGTAGGTGTGTTTCTTGCCTTTGTCTGAAGCAAAACAATGTTAAGAAGTATTTAATTTAAAACGCATTTTAATGGCATTTCTGTTTCAGATTGACACCTCCTTACGCTATAATGATAATGATTCAGGGTACGCTAATGAGATACATGGGTACAGGACCCAATTATGATGACCAAATATCTGCGCTAACAGCACCATGCAGAACACACTGGTGGACGGAGATACTTTATGTGAATAATTACGTGGATATTATGAAAGTGGTGAGTAAAAAACTGAAATCCTGAGAGGATAATATATTCTATATAGCGTTTCACTCTTAGAAGACAGTATGGAGTTAAATGGGACATCTCTGTCTCTATCTAGCGCATACAAGTTGCCATTAGCCGCATCCTTTTCTACCCTCGCTATGTTGCCAGATTCCTAATAGCATGGTATAAATATTCATTTGTTATAAATTTCAGGCTAGAACACATTATCCTATGCAGAATTTTTTTCTCTATCAGGTTATACCCTTTTCAGAGTCATTATACATTTCTATAGGTCCAAATTTCTTCAGAAAACGTTTTTTTCAATAGAAGTCCGATATTTGCTGTTTCTACACTCATCACGCACTAACTAACAAACTAACTGCTAGAATGCATCTATATTTTTTTTTTTTTTTTAGGTAGAGTAAACTATAGTGCTACTACCTGCCTACTTTGAATTCTCTATGTTTACCCAGTTAAGTGTTATAATTTTTTAAATTAAATGTTTTCGGAAAATTTTATATCTGTGCACTGCAAAAGTTACGCAGTGTGAAACTTTTTTGTTATTGAGTTTACATCAGGGAACCAGCGAGAACAAATGTTGAGGAAGGTTGGAGAAAGTTTTTAAAATAAACCAAAAGGCAGTAACCTCTTTCTTTTATCCAGTAAGGCAAACAAAAGGTATTCATCTATTCAGCGTCAGGCCTAACACAGAAGATAGTATAAGGAGCAGCACTAGCATTAGTTCGAAAGAAGCCGTGTGTGTAACTGTGAGCTGTTATTGCGTTATTTGTTTAATATTTTTGTAAATATTTGTAGTTATGGAGGGTGAAGCTAGGAAGGGACGATATGTTGGTAAATAAAGAAGTAAGGAACGCCAAATAATTATGAATGTTAGATTATTTTTTAAGTAAAATGCGTGTAAGTAAGGCGGTAAAAGAAACAGTTAAGGCTATCGGGTGTTCAGAAGCAGTAGTGTGTATGATTAAAAAGGAACTAATGAAAGGACCTCTAAGAACGCCATCGAAAAAGAAAGCAAAAAGGGCGGGAGTACACAAAACGCTAGGTTAACGCAATATGATTGAATAGTGCAAGGTGGAGTGCGGCGAATTGTTCATTCTTTACTGTTTGCAAATATTCCACCCACGCTGAATATAATTTTGTCACAGTTCAACAGTGATGAGACCCTACCAAATTTCTCAAGGGCCACTCTGATTTGGGGTTCGAATATGAAAGAAAGGGTAACAAGTGCATATTAATAGAAAGAGACGATATCGCTATCATCAGATGGCGACATAAATATCTAAAAGACGTAAAAGGTTTAGGGACCAGGGGAAATCAATTGTTTATAGAGACGAGTCATTTGTAACAAAGTAACATAGTAACAAAGGCGTGGAGGGATACCAAAGTTAAAAGTGCCCATATCGTCAAGCAGCAATTGAAGGACTAAGTACAGGACTCAGGCCACCTCGAGTCGCTCGCGGAGAAAGATTCTCAACTAGTACATGTTGCAACACTGCGCTCCATTTAACGTGTACTGTCTTTTAAGGGTGAGACGCGCTTTAAAATGTAAGGTCACGCCGTTGCCTACTATAGTATATTTTTAGACCTAAGGAAAAATTGCTGCAGTGACATAGCTTACCGAAGTTAATACATGGTGAGCAATCTGTTGCTCAATTAATATGGAGGATATTCGTTATGCAAGTGCCAGTCATAAGAGAGCTGTTAAGTGAGGTAGAATTGGAACTGTAAAACACAATGCCACAGCCGGGATCTCAGTTTTCAGTTCCAGTTCTACCTCTTAAATATTGCCCAAACATGGCTTGTGCGTTTAAAAACACCAACAGTAAGTTTGTTGGCATAAATAAATAATAATTACCGAGTTGTTTAGTGTTTATCAGATACGAAAATAACTTGGTGATAGAAATCAGGGAAAATATTAGAGGCAAGAAGAAAGACGGGTAAATTATAACATTAGGACCAGCTCATTCAAAATGCCCTGGCAAAATAACTAATGGGCATATATCTTTCCTGTCAGGAAATTCACATAACTTGTATTTTCTTTTCATATTTGCTTATGAGAAATACATAATCAAATAAAGCACTTTCATAAATTGTAACAGTTATGTTACAACATGAATATATCCTCGTAAAACATAGTTTCTAAGGTGCTTATAGCATAAAGGGCAAAAAGTATAGAGATGGTATAATTTGTACTGTAGTTAATAAAATTGTTTCTTCGAAACTGATTCATTTAGTTATAAGCAAGCCTTACCTTACAGACCTAGAGAATAGATTCAGATGTTTACTTATTTGCTTTATTTTTCTATTCAGTGAGAGTCTGACATCTACGTCGTACTAGAAACCATCATGAGGGGCTGCTCCTCCACTGTCGTCCCTCTAAAAATGGCCCGGGTGACTCCCGGTATATCTTGAGCGACCTTCATTGTTTTTCCTCATAAGCATACAATTATCAGTGCAAGACTGTGAGCAGGCTGCGCTCAGTGAGCACCAGTTGTCCAGCCCTGCTCTAAAAGGAGTAAAAATGTAAAATTGTACTCACAAGCTTGGACAGGGTGTGACTATAATAAGACTGAAAATACATTTATGGTGCTAAGTTTCAGCTGAGTTCGTTTTGTTACGAAATTAGTGCGGGAATATGGGAAAAATATGTTATATATATTTTTGAAGTCTCTCCTCATAAACTATCCTTAGCTACCAACCAGTTTAAATCAAATTTGAAGAGCATCGACTTATGTTCTTTAAGCTCTTTTTATAATGGTTATTTCATTGCTAACTTGTTAATTCCACTTGTTTCTTCTAACGCAGCTGTTAGAGAGAACTGTGTTAAGCCGACTGCCATTATTTATTAGGCTTTTTTTTTTCTCGCGGTTATGAGAGCCTTCGAGAAGATTGCCAAAGCGTTCCTGCTGGATAACTAACAACGAAGTTGCTACATCCTCTTGCTATGCCTTATGGGTATAACCCCGAGAACAAAACAGCTGAAGTATACCTACATGGCCACTTGTCCATGCCTTCTCCATTTCGACATCAAAAGGGGAATTAAGAAATTGACATTACACGAGAAAATACAAAATTGCATTGTTCTGCTAGGATCTCTCATATAAACTGTCGTTTAATTTGAAGCGTTTTAAATTAAATTTGAAATGCTTCTACAGATTTGGTTCTAATTCACACATAAAATTTCAGTTCCTCCGTGTTGGGGACTGCCTAAAATTGTACACTTTTAGCAGTTCTTTGCATAAGCCATCCTTAGTTTTATTACCGATCTGAACCGCATTTGAAATGATGTGTCAGTAAATTATATGATAATAAAGTGTGTTTTCGTCACCTTCGTTAAGATAGCTGTCTAAGTTTTCTCGTAGTTCAAAAACATCCAACAATGCCGTCAAATCAAATGGCTTTTCAAATGATATTAAAATCGTTTAGGAATTCTCCTGATGAAAATCTAGTGAAATTAGAACATAAAACAAAAAGGACGTTAAATAACTAAAACCAACAGAAGTAATCGATGTTCAGATAATTAGTAGCAATCAGGGTGTAAATTGTTCCACCGTAGTTCTGAAGTTCAGGCACAGCGTCATTCCTGATTCCCTAATGATGATGTCAACTTCTTCGGCCATAATTACAGAGAGGAATTAGCGACACATACAGTCTTCCAAGGGAGCGCCAAACGAACCATTGGTTCTCCCACCCCACCCCCTCCCCCGCTGCTTAGTTATGTGCTGTCAGCAGCAATGAATGGGCGACACTGTAAACATATGACTGCTTTCTGGATTTTAAACCAAAGAGACAAAGCACTGTCGTATGCCCGAGAGAAGAACATCGATATTTGAAGCAACTGCAGTAAGATGAGCTCCATAGTGTAGTTTATAAACAAAACCATGGCGTTCGAGTTGACCGTAAAAAGAGCCGGCTTATCATCCGTTCCGAGTCCTGTTACGTTACTAACAGAAAGTTGTAGGTTTTAAGTCAAAATACTTACATTTTGCTCACCAGCTCATGGTCCCTAGCAAGAATGCAGCGAGTCAGCATGTCAATAAACAATTCCAGGTACAGAGCGATATCTGACGCTGGAGTAGTGCTATTCGTCACGCTTACGATAGTAGTGCCAACTTTGGAATGTGTAATCACGCTAGATTAAAGCAGTCACTTAAAGTAGCATAACTTAAGTCATTTTCAGTTGATGGTTTATATTTAGTTTATAAAACGTAAACTATATTCTCAACTACTCCGTCTTTCTCCCACTGATCATTTTCTACCCTTTCTATACTATTTTAACTCTGCTAGTTTGTTTCGGTCGCAAGTGATGTATCCTCGAACGTTCCATTTCTTTTACCTTGGCCCAGGCTAGTTCTATGGGATTGCGATCACGCATGTATGGGGCCAAGCAAACGGCATCTTGACCCAAGGAAACCAAAAATGCGTCCACTTAAAATACTTCTTTAGATGGTTTGTTTCAATCATCTTATAAAGATTTGTTTTACACATAGAACTGTCGCACTGAACCCCTTTGTTCTGCAACCAAACTAAAACAGCAGATTTCACAACACTCCTAGGTGGGATTTATCTACTTCTACACTCCTTTTTTCTTTATTTCCTACATAACGTTAGTGACTCATCCAATTTTTAACTGAAATTAAAAAATATTAACATATCAGCGAGTAAACATAGCGCGAATAACATTGGATATAAGTTGGCAACATAACCAGCAGAACAACGTTTGCGAGGAAGTTTACAACACTCGGGTTACACTAAGTGGAATATCTCTAATCTCCCCTTCATTCTCCTTAGGCCATGAGCTGGTGAACTGAGAGTACAGTACATATAATATGTTATGTTCGATAATTATCGAACCTGTCAGTTTGTTTTACTTTGATCGTCCTTTTCTGTTTCAGTGTCTTGGTCAGAGTTGGTACCTGGCAGTGGACATGCAGCTCTTCATATTATCACCCATTGTACTTATTCCATTATGGAAGTGGTCCAGGAACCTGAGCCTTTCATTTTTAGGCATTCTCATCCTTTGTGGTCTTGCTACTGCCTTTTCTGTTTCTGAAATTAAGGAGCTTCCCGCTACTATGTTAAGTGGAGAGTAAGTAATCTCTGGCATATAATTTTCCAATACCTTTAAGTACTTCTGAAAAATAACTGCGAGTTTTGAGAAAGTAAACACCAATTTCCTCTTACAGCTTGATCAAAGTAATATGAAGCCCTTGTACAAATGAAAATAAATATTCAAATTATGAAAAACTATACCCAAGTGCAACAAACTGATAAATTGAAAAACTGATTGTTGCTGTGGCTTTTAATTGTTAGAAGCTCCGCTTTGATATCTATAATGAGGTACATTTGGAGTGTGAAATTTACCTACCTGAGTAGTGTCGTGATGCCTGGCACTCCAGCTACAAAACTGCCCTTCATCTGTGCTATCCCCTCTCATCCAGTGAATTTTGATTGCATTATAGATGGTAGTGGAATACTAATGGAGACATTCTTTACAGCCCAGATTACACGCGGCTTCAGTACTTTCCAACGCACACGCGTTTCACTCCTTGGCTGATTGGTATACTCTTCGGATACCTGATTTACGATATCAAGAGAAGGAAGATCACCATCCCCAAGGTAAGCTTTATATATCCCTTATTTCTCCAAATATCGATGACGTTTTGTTCCAAAGCTTCATAATTTTTTTTAAATATAAACGTTTCTGTTCTTAATACGGAGCCCCATTTTATGTTCACTTAACTGGACAAGTAGTTTCTGCTGCGCTGTAGCGATACTAGGACTTCCCTGCGCCTGTTTATCATAAAGGGCCTGTATGTTTGTGCATACTTCCCTCTCTCAGGACTACATACACTTTGTTAAAACACTTATCCAGATGGTTCCTTAATTAGATTTTCAATAAATGGCTTCACATCTAGCCCGTTAATATACTCCCGAGTCTTATTTGCTACCCCTATAGAACTCTCCTGACCTCCGCTAGCTTGGATATTGAGTACCTCCGCCTCTGAATCCTAAGACCTCCAATTAACGACGCCATGGCCGAGTGGTTAGACCATTCGCCTCTCATCAAAGCAGCCCGGGTTCGAAACCAGGCGATCGCATGTGAGATTCGTGTATTGGACAAAATGGCGCAGGGGTGGGTTCCTCCGGGTTCTGCAGGTTCTCCGGTTTCCTCCACCATCTCAGTGAGTGAGTGAGTGAGCGAGTGAGTGAGTGTGTGAGTGAGTGAGTGAGTGAGTGAGTTTTAAGGGCCCGTTGACAGCGAGGTCTCATTCCACCGGTGCTCCATCTTCATTCCGTGTATCATCAGTGCCACCGCCTGCGGTGCCACATATAGTAAAATCGGGCGTTAAACACTACCCCCTAACCCACGACACTCTAAGATCAGTTACAATATACAGAAGCACACTTTTTAAAAAGTGTGTCAAGTGAATAAAGTAAAAAGTTAAGTTGCTGAGGTACTGTTTGTGCATTTTTTTAAAAAAGAGACACTAGTTACATACGCTAATTTTTATTAATGTGATCATAGGAGGGATACTTTTTCTCGGATGATACATCCTCGAGCACTACTAAAGGCTTTGGTAAATACTATCCAAGTTTTATCGATAGTACTGAGAGAATTAGTTTAATTTAACAGGGAAAACTTTTGCCTAATGGTAACAGAGACTTGGATGACTTAAATTCCATTTATCATTGTATCAATTATCATTAATTTTATAATTATGCTTGTGGGCCATGCAGGTACATATGAGATTACCTTGTAATTTAAACAGCAAGACAACAAATTAGATACAAACAAAATCACAGATGTGAGATACACTTCTAAGATCACAGCTGATATTTACGAGATATTCAGTAATCGGAGACCGGTTAATTTCATTGGAAAGACCTTCTACCAAAGCTATTTCGTTTTTCAAATTGGAAATCATGCAGATCATAAACGTTCAGCACAAGCATTGCACTAGCGTCTATGTACTGAATGAAAAACGATATTCTATAATGATCACACACATTAGCATATCAATGATTGTATATGTATATGAAATAATGTCAATATACTGAAATATGATTATATTACGTTCTAGTTTACCCAATAGTTCATTAGTTCAGTATAATGCTGGCTATTGTGTAAGCAAATTGCTTGTAGATGCTTAAGTTCTTACCGGCTGGCGCCATTAGGATGGTACAAATCCAATCTCATTGAAATGTCTCTCTCTCTCTCTCTCTCTCTCTCTCTCTCTCTCTCTCTCTCTCTCTCTCTCTCTCTCTCTTACCTACTAATTGCAAAATCTAGGAGATCAAACTAAAGTATAAACTGAGTATTTTACTTATTGGGAATATACTTCCAGGAATACGCTCTGCTAGGATGGGTGATAGGAGCTGGTGCCTTGCTTGCCTCTCTCCTGGGTATCTATCCATTCCAGAAAACCGATGCACATACAACTCAACTAGAGAGTTCTCTGTACACCACTTTCAGTCGTCCAGTATGGTCTCTCGGAGTTGCCTGGGTAGCCTTCGCATGTGTATCTGGTGTAGGAGGTAAGTCTTTACAGGAAAATGTTGTTTAAACCGTACCAAGGAAAAGAAATTCAGACACAGATAGCAGGAATTCTGGGGACAAAAATAACGGAACGCTTTGAGTACTGATGAAATTGATGTACTATACTTTTGGTTAACGTTTGTACATTTTGTATTATTCTCCAAAAAGGAAAAAGGCCACAAAGATAATTTTAGAAAAATTACCCATATATGTCTATCCGTTAGTGCCAGAAGTTTCGGCAAAGCCTAAAAATACCTTTGCTTTACGTTACATGTGTCATATTGCAGTTTCCTTGTTTTTACTGTGAAAGAGCTCTACGGTAACCTGTGGAGCTCGTATTCCGAAGGTCCCGATTGGAATTCCCGTTAGGCCGGCCCCTTTATGACTTTTTTCGCGGTTTCCCCGGGTTGGTAGGAGAATGTTGGAGTGGTTTCCCCTCTACCACGAAATTTCTGTGCATCATTTTCTTTTATCTGTTTTACCCCATCTGTTGAGGGTTGTGGGACCAGGCGACGATGGTTGGTATGTTGCAGTCGGAAGGTGAATTTCCGCTACATGGAAACATTTCTCCTTGACGCTTGACGGGACTGCTGGGTCATCCTTTCCTGGAAGTACCTTGTCTACGACCGAGTTCCTCATGTTACGGATGACTAAGCACGGCTACCGGGCTTCTCGATTGGTGTTATGTTGGAATCGTTCTGGACCCAGTCCTTATTAGCACACTTTAACGTCCATGTCTGGTGGCCCTTTATCCCTTCCTCCCAGGGATCACTTGGAAACATAAAGGTCCACTATGACTTACATGCTATATCGTGCTCTAGTTATTGGAGGCTTCTCCGTCTGACTAATCCTACTACTACCTATGTTATTTCCTCCTAGTATTCCGATGAAAATAGACAAACTTCAATACTCTCTGATGAAATGCAGTATAACATATTGTCCATCACAGTGTCTTATATAAGCACGTTTTAAAAGTATCGAGTGTCATCAATCACCACGTAACAACAATAAGAAAATGCATAGGTACAAATGCACATTTTTAAAGTGAAATGTTTTATGTATAATATGTAAATCCAAGTTGCAGCGCAACATGGAGTCTAAAATGAGGAACTGTAACATTCGTACGTATTTTAATTTCAGGTCCAGTGAACACGTTCCTTTCATGGAAGTTTTTTCAGCCTCTCAGCAGGTTAACATACTGCGTCTATCTCGTACATATGTCTTGGCAGTATGTCAGAATATATTCCGTCAGAACTGCTGGATATCTGGATGACAGTGTCTTTGTAAGTACATTTCAAGTGCAGTCATTGTGTTTCGTTGAAACGTTTTTTGCAGCACAATCTTTATTTCCTTCTTCGACAAGCCCACTGCTGTATCTTCTGGACGTGGCGAATGACCTTGCTAGGATCTGCGCGAGTGAGCCATACAAATTGATGGTGGGGGTAACGTCTGTTTCCTACTTGAAATAAACAAGAGACTGCTGATAATACTAGCGGTTACTGTACTTAATCACGCGCTCTCCCGCGAAGTTTACTGCACGGAAGTCAGAGAGATATTAACGTGACGCCCTTGTGGTCTTATAAATACAACATTGAACTCAACCATAATCCACTGCGCAACTTCAAGCCATTCGCTACACCCAAAATATACCCCTATACACTACTACAATGTCACCAGTATATTAAATACTGAAATAAGTAGACATGTGCTTATTATATAAGCGTACCAAAACTAATAGCAGAGTAAAACTTATGTATCAGTTTCTTGTTGTTCTCATCGTTTTAGTGTTCGGGGGTAAGCCTCGAAACTTGCGGTCCGGTGTGACTTGCGTTCAACTGGGGCTACAGGTATGACTTAAACCAAGTTAATAAACCTCTAGCCAGAGACAGTACCTCTGTGTTGGAGGCCATGTTTGTTTACATTTAATACTAGTCTCTTAGGTGGACAAGGTCCCAGCTTCCGAGACCTATTCAAGAGCCAAATTTCCACAATATTTCTAGCTTTAAAAGGAAGAAAAAACATAATTAGAAGCTACTTTCTACCAATACATTGAATTTAAAGAACACTGGTCTAACTTTCAAGCTTCAAGCATACTTACAATGTGAATAGAAATATATTGTGCTTTAATTCATAAGAGAACAGACCTCCATACAGGAAAATAGTGTTAGGCATTTTTGTACATTTTTACGGAGTGAAATGTTTCAGGTGGTAACGTCTGTGACCCGCATTCGGGAGGTCGCGAGTTCGATCTCCGTGGCTGACCTTCCTAACCAATGGGTTTTTTCGGAGGTTTCCCCAGGTCGCCAGACGAATGCTGGGAAGGTTTTCCATATCCTCCGAATTTCCTGTCCCTCCATTTCGTTACCTAAATCATTTAATTTCACCCTTCAACCTGTTAGGGTTCTTTCAGAGTCGCAAGCGTCTGCGAGCTTCGCGGCAGCAGCACGGCAGGGGGAACAAATGCGCTCTGGAAATCTCGTCTCCCAGATTGAACGGCCAGCCGCTGGTTTCCAGGCCCCCCCATGGGATGGTACAAGCTCGAGAGGGGACTGGGGTGCTTCTAACTGAGAAAATGTAGGGATCCTGTCACCTGTTCTGTCGTTGCAACGTTCCTGCCGCCCTTAGAATTCATTCGCCTCATCCATCCTCCTGGGGGTGCCCCGTCAGGAGAATAGGCACAAAAGGTCGCCTTTCGGTCGAGGTGCTAAGTCCCCTTCCACAAGTTGTCATTAAGTCATTGTCATTTGTATATTTTATCGCAATAAATTACCCCATAAATAAAGGGCACATTGACACCTTCCGCCCCGTACATAGAAGGTACCGAAAAATTAAGCTATATAGTATTGCTACAGTAATGTAAGATAGCAGTGCTATCTTTAATTGCCAAGCCAGACACAGGAGCACCATGCTTGCTGTAATCTTAGGCATAGACAGTTGACAGCCATTAGCGCGATGAGAAATAATACTTTATGGAAGAAATTTCAACAAACATAAGTATCTTATTGCAAACGAATTAGAGTACAAAATTGTCTGAAATGAAAAACTCCCCTGGGTGCGAAAGTAATTGTAATTTGAATTCTTCATATGAGTACCATTTTCAGTGTAAAGGAAGCCTGTCATATTATGTCTAAAATGATAAAATGACCGCTATTCAAGGTACAAAATAGCTATATTTTCACGACAAACCTACTTTAAGAACGAGATGTTCATTAAAAATCTGATGTGTTGCACTCACATGGCTTTCTCTACTCTTCTACTAACTATTGTTACAAACTCTTATTACTCTACTTCAGGTTAGTCGAGATAAACATTTGCAGAAATTATCTTATTTCTTAGTAGGTGCAAGGGGAATATGGGAATACAGTAGGCTTTGAGCAATAATCAAATCTTTTAAAGCCGATCGTTATATGAAGGTTTTGAAATTCTGTTCTCCTTGCACGGCGAACACGTAAAAATGTGAACAACGACCTTGCACTTGAGAAAAGTAAGTATTACAAAACTTACACAAATCACAAGAAATATCTCTGAAATGGTCCAGTAAAAAAATTATGCAAAAGTCATCTAGAGTAAACAGGAGTATGTGGACTATAGCCAGAGAATTCAAAGTATACCTTTCGTTTGCCATAAAAATATCGTATACATATGTCATTTTAATCAAAATCGTTAAAGCCATTTTTCAGTAAATCAAAATTTTCGAAAAATTTCCCAAGCAAAGGGTAATTTAGGGGGGAGGAATTTTCTTCAAAGTCTTTCTGTTGCATCCTTGAAAGATATTAATCTTAAATGCAAACTTTGGTTTCAACTGACTCTTTCTGATTTATGCTATTCACAGACACACAAACACACGCAAGCACGCGCGCACAGTTTTTATACCTTTTTTTAACCTTCCGCAATCTTGGAACTGATTGTTCTCCACAAGTGTCAATACACACTGCACATACAAGCTTTTATAAATATAATTTGGCATATAGCAGAGCGCTTTATTTAAAGGTATGACACACAACTGTATATACATATGCAGGTGAATAAGACGCATGAATTTTACTGGTAACAGACGCTTCATAGACAATCAATTTGGGACAGTAAACCTGTGGTCTACGGCGTCAAGTTACTAAATTATACGTATTCGAAGTATTTATAGATTGTAATCAATAAGTCATAATCAGAAAGAAATATATAAATAGTACCCATTAGAAATGAAACATTGCTTATTAGCCACTTAGTAAAGTCTATATTTTGTCTCTCCGAAGAAGCACTTCCAAATTGCAGCGTTCCCAAAAGCGCTTAAATTGTAGACCTAACATGTGGCTGCACGCCACTGCAGCATATAACAGCTCTAAAACCTGTGTTTTGGCCCTACGGTTATGCTGACTGACTGTGGACCTAATAAAGCCGAGAAATCACGCTCAAACCGGGAGATATGTAAACATTTTTCTCCTTCCTTTTCCATTTTGAGAGCAATGTTGTGCTTATGCTTTAAAGTAGCAAAATATCACCAACATATGCAATGCACAGGGTATTGTTTACTATTGCTTCATCTAACATCTGATAGCTTAGACTGGAGGGTTATGCGTTGACATTGGTCTGAAGCTGTCGGTTGGCTATAATTATCCATGTCAATAAGAGCAATTTTCAATCTAACAGTTGACCAGTAGTAAAGAATTCCCAAAACTTGGACCAAGCAATAGCACAAAGTGCTACTGCTCCCCAAAAGAGGCGCTTAGTACCTATTTGTTAGCATGACAAATGTCCAATACTGCCAATGGGTGACCTTAATAACTCCGAAAGGTACTAACACCGACCATATGGTAACTGTTTCCTACTCAAGTCACCCACGTCTCATTTCCTAATTGTCTTCAGCACACAACATTACGTTGGAGCAGTTAGGTAGGTACTCTGAGAACATGGAGCAAATGACACTTTTGCTGAATTTGCTGTGAAGCAGGACGTTGTTCTGCAATAGACGACAGCCGCATAGGACTGCTTTCAAATCTGTAGATCGGCTTTTGCGAGAACGCGGTTCTGTGCTGCCTTAAAGCAAATTGCGATGCAAGCCATACCCATTGCACTCCGGAGTTTGAAGAAAACGCACTGCGTTTACTGGAAGAGGAACTGTCAACCAGCACCCGTGCTGTTGCAATTACCATGGGCGTCAACCATACAAATGTATGGCAAGTCTTGCATGAGGAGCTGTTCTACTCCTTCCATCTGCAATAGGTACATACAAGCCTTAGCTACGCAAGATTGTGATTTACGCTTCAGCTTTGTGAATGGGCCTTAAGGCAGCTACCGGAACTGCTTTCAGTGGTGCTGTTCACCGATAACGCCACGTTACCAGGGATAGACCGATTCTATGTAAACTACAAGCATAGTCACATGTGGGCATACGAACCCCCCCCCCTCCCCCATGCCACTGTTTAGAAGGGACCTTACGGCTCGAGTCCACGGAGCGATTGAAAATCTTCAACGACAACCGTCCCTATTGGGCCATGTGTATGAGGCTCACCACCACCGATATAGGCTCTGCAATGACGTAGGAGGTACACAGTTCGAAGCCCATTTGTAATGTAGACAGCTCGATATTGGGTTTATTGACGAAGTGTGAACGTACACCCATCTCGCACTTCAATGCGCTACAGCGTCCAGATCGTGAATTTCCGGACAGGGGTTCCTATTTGAAAACCGATCAGTTTGCCGTCCCGCACAACATATCAGGCGTTGCCGGTGGTGTTTTGGGACAGCCTGTATATATACATACATATATCAAGCCATTTTAATCTGATTTTCTCTCATATCTCTCTCTCTGTCTGTCTGTCTGTCTGTCTGTCTGTCTGTCTGTCTGTCTGTCTCTCCCTCCTTGCACGCAAAGTACTGAAATTTTGAATCTTTCTAAGAGCGTTGACCGTATGGCCTAACGGAAGTACATACTACATTCAACCAAAAATTTCTGTATCGAAATTTCTCAGAAATATATTTTCTTAAGACTATGAAACTCTATGTTCAAAGAGTATTATTTAGAGAAGTATCCTAAGCGCATGTGTCTATGTGTATCCTAAGTGCATGTGTCTATGTGTAGGGAGAGAAAGAGAAAGTGAACAGAATAATTCCAAAATGAAAAACTTAGATAAATGGCAATTCGTATTTTAATCAAGCATTCCTCACTGATACAAGACGGAGATATTCTCGAAATTCTCCCATCCCAAGCAACCCTTTGTTTGAAAACTATCACTTTTATTTTCTCAACAATGGCTAAACTGTTTTGATTAAAACGAGCATGTAATATTGTATTTGCGTTACGAATGAAATGCGTATCTTGTAACTTCTGTAGGAAAACCTGAAAGGAAGTTTCTGCAGATTTTAACATATTTTATATAAATTAGAAAAGATAGACTTAAGCTTTAATTGCTACGGAAGTAATGTAGAAGTCATGAAAATACAGAATATGTTTCAAACACATACATTTTGCGTAGCATTAACCGTTTGCGAAATACTCATTCTTAAATCATTTGTGTTTTCTCAGATTAAACTGTGATGGATCTATAAAATGTGTTTGAATATATATTTATATATATATTTGTTTTTTTACTTGTTTTAGATACCTACATTTATCAGTGATCTGGTAATCAGTCAGCTGCTGGCAGTGATACTTTCTCTCTGTTTTGAATCTCCTGTCATAATCCTGGAGAAGCATCTTCTGGGGTCAGGTAAGTACAAGAATATAAGAAGAATAATTACAAAGATACAAAGACTAGAGCCAGCTAGTAATAAATCCTGAGTATGCAGTAATTTTCTGTTACTGAGCAATCACTCGCTTCTGAAAGAGAGTGAAACTCACTTTATCTTTCACGTAATTCTAAGTTTCAAAGTGATAAATATTGACTATGTATCTAAAACTTTTATTTTAACTGTGTATTATCTGGTCTTAAAAATAAATCATTTCTGTATAGAAAATAAACCCCTGTCAAAGCAGCAAATATATAAAGGTACCTTTCATCAGGAGAAAAACTTACTTTGAGCATAGTTATTTTCACGAGCTTTGAAACATTGTGACAATTTACTTTTTCAGTTATTTTTTCTTTCTGTCACTTCATTTCTCTTCTAAAACCGGATCACAAAAGCACAGTACTCTTTTTCATCAACACAAATTACAATTCGTCGTGGCCTTGCAACTCACAGCTGTTCTGTCCGATCATAACCTTGACACCATTGCATTGTCTTTCAGTTCAACTCTCTATTTCACAAACTGCTTCCGAGGATATATTCACCCTCACTCAATCAGACTTAACTAAAACTGCTTTACACAACAAACAACCCCAACGTGACGATTACATGTCTACGCTGTCTCTGACGATACTCAAATTCCTATAACACTGACTGCAGACACATTCTCTCTCTGTCTCTCTCTGTCTCTCTCTGTCTCTCTCTGTCTCTCTCTCTCTCACGCACACACAAACTCTCTCTCTGTTAAAACTACCTGCTAGCAGTTGTCTCGTTCAAGACTTAACGACTCGCTTCTTTCAGCACTTATAGCTTGTATAGCCGAAAATGGCGTAAAACGGATTTTTCTCAAAATGCACTTTTTCGTACAACATCCGGGCCGCAAGCAGTTTCTCAAAGAGTCTGAAATCAGTTTGTTCTACCGCGCCATTGTCGTCGGGCCGCTTATTTAAAAGCAGTGGTGTGAGGTAGCTTGACTTTGAGCATCTCTTTGACGGCGACTGCCAGCCGCGTCACAATATACAGGGTTTTGATTAATACATCATAATGACCAATTGCTCTTCTAGTCTATTTCAGCTTACATTGTAATGTATTCCTCTCCGTGCAAGTATGAGAGTTGTTTCTGGAACCTTCGTTAAACATTCACATCAGTTTATAAAGTGGCATGACTTTGTTGACCATTACTATGTATGTTAATGACACCAGAATCTGTTAGTCATAATTTTCTTTGGTATTTCAGATTTAGGCGGTTCACTTTGAAGATGTAGTGTGCTTATATATTGCGGTTCCACAGCTGACTGCAGGAAGATAAAATCATAAAAAATATTGCAGTATACACTACCGGTCAAAAGTTTTCGATCACCTATGCACAAAACTAGATACTTTATTTCAATGCAAAACACATCGTAAAAACTAAATAGACCAACAAAAAATACATTTTCTCTCTCTATCATTAAGTACAATATCATATGGTTTATATTTTAGGGTAGTCAAACTATCCACCCTTTGCCCTCCGAACAGCTGCACAAACTTGTGGCATTCTGGAAATAAGATTTGTAGTGTTTTTGTAGATATTGCAGTCCAACAGCTCTGTAAATTATCCCATAGCTCTTCAACATTAATTGACGTCAGTTTTCGGATCTCCCTGTCAAGTTCATCCCATAACAGTTCAATGGGATTTAAGTTTGGAGACTGACTTGGCCAAATCATATTTTTCAGTTCCCCACATTTCTCTTTTCTATTGACATACCCTCTACACAATTTAGAAGAATGTTTGGGGTCATTGTCCTGCTGTAGAACAAACCCACGACCAATAAGCCTCTTGGCGGATGGGACTGCATTGTTGATCAGTATCCTGTGATATCCTTCCTTCTTTAATGCTCCATTAATTCGCTCGAGATCACCGACTTTATCACCCGCAAAACATCCCGTAGGTGTCACATACTGACCCTTCATACTTTCTCCACGAAGTCCACGAACAAGCATTTGACGATGGCTCCCAAATACTTCAAATTTCGATTCATCCGTTAATAACACATTGGACCATTGCTGCACGCTCAAGTCTTTATGTTGCTGTGCCCATTGCATCCTTTTCTCCTTATTTTGCGTCCATAATAGAGGCTTTTTGGCCGCTATGCATCCCTTTAAACCTCGCTCACGAAGACGGCGTTGCGCTATTGAGACAGAGATTGGAGCAGCTCGCATATTATTGACTCCCTCGCCAATTTCAGGTGCCCTATGAGTCTTCTGACGTTTACTCTGTACACATATGAACTGATCTTGGCTGTATGATGTTACACGGGGTCTTCCAGATCGCGAAAGACTTGCATTAGCACCGGTTTGCTTGAACCGCTTCAATGTATACACCACTGTAGATTGGGCTATGCCAATTTTTGTTGCTATTGTCCTAGTAGAATAGCCTTCGTGATACAGAGCTACAATTACAGCACGTTTGTCATTTCCAATCTCCTGCTTCCGTCCCATTTGGGGGTAACATGGTGTGCAGCAGATCAGATACACAAACCCACTACTAGCTGCAAACAGTGTGCTGAAAACTAATGTGAACTGCTTGCTACACAGACAGCGGAAGGAATGAGGTCTATTCGAGTGGATACGTCTTGGGTAAAGACACGTCAGTGTCGTTATGGTTACTCATCAGCGCCCCACCGTACGGAGAACCGGTCAAATACACAACAGAGTCGTTCTGTCGTTACATGTTTATGCTTGGTTTAGTATCAGAACAGGGCTATGATAGATTATTTAAAACTACAGCTCTGTTTTAACCACAAATCCATAGTTGTGATAGGTGATCGAAAACTTTTGACCGGAAGTGTAAATATTATATTGATTAGACAGCCATTTGCCGCAGTCAGTGCTTAGATACAAAGAATTGCATCTATAGTTTAATGCTTTAAATTCGAAGTTTGCTTACCAAGTTCCTATTCCACACACGCTCACGATCCATCCTCTTTGTGCAAGACAAATCAGAAAATGGTGTTATTAAACGGAAACTCAGCATTAGAGCACACTGCAGCCTCTGTATCAGCTAAAGTATGGTTCCATCGATAAACTGCAGTATTACACGATTCCTCCATCCCTCCATGTCCATTTTTAGACACTCAAAGAAGTGACCTTGATCGATTTTATCGCTCGGAATATTGCTTTGACGTCGCTAGTTCCTAAAGTCGGAACACGAAGATGAGTGTGAGAAAGTCATTGCGCAGAGACAGATAGACATACTGACACACACATTTTTCATTCTCGATCGCTACGCGCTGCCTGGCCACGTGATTCAGATCAGTTCTACTGCGCAGCCTGCACTCACCCGGCTTTGTATGTACTCCCGACTTAAGTGCTTTAAGCACAATGACCTGACGTTCCTATACGGAAAATACAGCTGTTTTACGAGAATGAGAGGCCTTATTTCATCGTTATCACAACAGACTTGTTGCTAATCTGGCACTAATAGCGTTTTCTCTCACCTTTCCCATCTACTATATGTATAGCCGTACTGACCCCTGCGGACTTTCATATGTTTGGTTATATTAAGAAACTTTATGGGGGTAAACGATTTTCAATTACGACGAAATGAAAGAACGCTTCAGCGAACGGCAGATCACTTTCTATTACCGGGAAACAAAGGAACCCATCGCACACCATTTCAAATACTTGAGAGTCTTTGTTAAGATCTCGAAAATCAAAGGAATTATCCACCAATATAGTGTGTTTTGATTGTATTTACCTGAAAAACTACACTGCTCAAAACATTAGAGGAACATATGTTTGAACCAAAGCCAAAAACAAAAAGTGAGTGCACTTTGATTTATTTCTTCATTATGTATAAAACAGGTTTTTTTTCTAAGTTTGCCTTTATTATCGATCAGCGCTGCAGCGCTATACAGATAAGTGAGTATTACAGGAAAATAAAACTGAATACAAAAACACACAAAAAAAAACTTACTTAATGAGAACGTGAGTCTGAACAAGAATGAGGTCGACCTCTATAGACCCCTCAGGGACAAGCACATGGTGAGAATGTTGTAGATCTCAATCCTATTCTGCGGTGTCTGACAGGTTGTCAGATGGTAGCAGCAGATCTTGCGGCAGACGACTGCGGATGCGGTTTGGAGGCTGCGACCTATGGCCCAAGGAGAAGAAAACCGCATCTGGGACCTGGTGAAGACGACCATAGAAGCGATGAGCCTGATGGCGGATGAAGTCCGCTGAACTTGGAGGAAATTCCAAGTTCACGGTGTAGCTAAGTGTTGCGAACAAACCAGGGAGCATGAAGAGCGAGGCGTAAAACTTTATTCTGAAAGGACTGCATGGCCGCAATTTTACTAGAAGCTGCGCCACCCCACACAGGGCAAGCATACGTGAGAAGAGGACGAAGTAAAGAGGTGTAAAGTAAAAGCACTTTAGCACTTTTCAGAGAAGATTTACGGTTAATCAGAGGATAAAGCTTGGAGAGTCGGGAATAAGCCAAGTTGAGTTTAGTGTTGATATGAGCCTTCCAAGTAAGTCGGCGGTCAAACAGTACTCCCAGATATCTTACTGTTTCGTCCTTGCGCTTCCAAGGTATGTGGATGTTATCTATCAAAACAGGTGCAGGAGACGCGGGCAGGCGGAGAGTGAAAAGCATCATTTCACATTTGCTGTGGTTGAGAGTGATGCGCCATGATATTAGCCATAGAGATAAAGAATCCAGGGCAGTTTGAAGATGATTGCCAGCTGTGTGAATATCTTCGTGGGGGGTAAACAAGGTGGTGTCGTCGGCGTACAATGGACACATTGATAAACTGCAGGGGAGGAAGGTCTGAAATGTAGATGTTGAAGAGGGTAGGTCCTAAGACGGAACCTTGAGGAACACCAGCAAGGACGGACCGAGAGGAGGAACGGTCTGAACCTAAAGTGACGGAGAAAGTGCGATCCAGTAGGAAACTAAATTAATTGATACAGGTAATCAGGAAGACCAATATTACGAATTTTAAAGAGCATACCACGGTGCCAGACTTTATCAAAAGCTTGACTGAAATCTAAGAACGCAGCTAAGCAATGCATTTTCCTCTCGAAGGCTTGAGCAATGTGTTCAGTTACGCGGAGAATCTAGTGCACCGGAGAATGCCTTTGGCGAAAGCCAAATTGAAAGAGTGGTATCACTGAGGAGGCGGATAAGAATTTGCAAATGCGGATATTAACAAGCTTCTCAAAAATTTTGCACAGGGCCGGTAGAAGACTTATTGGGCGATAACTGGAAGGCTGATGTGCAGGTTTTCCGGGCTTGTGCAGAACTATAAAATTTGCATGTTTCCAGCTGGTAGGAAAATAACTTAAGCGGAGTAGAGCATTGAAGAGAGAGGCAAGAAAGGCGTGGGCTTTGCGAGAAAGATTTTTAAGGGCAATATTGGGAATACGGTCATGACCAGGAGCCTTTTTGGATACCAGTATGTCCAATAGGCGGCGAACCTCGCTCGGTGAAGTAAACTTGATGGGCACGGGAACACTCTGAGGAAAAAGAGGCTGGTCCTCTATGGTGGAGTTATGAACAGCATCAGCGACTGGGTTGGGTGTAAAGGCTGTCTCAAAGTAGTCAGAAAATAGCTCTCACTTTTCGCTGCCACTGAAGTAGTGCCGACCTGCAGAACGAAGAGGTGGTATCAGAGGTGATTCCCGTAGAATGCGGCGGGTTTCCTTCCAGAGACTGCTATCTAGTGCGGAAATATTGGAAAGATGGCGCTGATATGAAGAATAGTGGTACTCATCCAGCGCTCGCTTAACGTACCGCGTCAACTGGTTTAATCTATGACGCTGATGAAGTTGACGGTGCAGTTGCCAGCAACGACGGATTCGATGCTTCTCTCTCAGTAGCTGAACAATCGTCTGAGGCAGTGTTTCATGAAATGGTGGATGGTGGCCGGCTCGCCGGGGAACAGTGGTAGCCGATCGAATAGACGCAATCACAGTATTGGTGAAATGAGTTATAGCCATATCAACATCTTGCTTCTGTGTCAAAGGTAGGTGCGGGTAGAGCTGCTGGTCGAGATGATGCCGAAACTGGTCCCAGTCTACGTGTCCCTGTATCAAGGGAGGAACGTAGGTAGAGTAGGTTCTGTCCACCTGAAAGGTTGCAAGAACGGGACAATGATCGGAGTCCATTTCAGGCAGAACGTGCAGGAGGAGGGGTTGCGGAAAGTTCTGTATTAGAGCGACGTCAAGAATATCTGGTTGGAGTCTGGCGTTATTAGAGTAAAAGGTAGGTGTGTCAGTGTTCTAGTATTCAAACCGTTTAGCAGTGCGTTTTAAGTGTTCTGTAGTGTTTTGATGAAACTCTAGATTACCCATATCTTGACAAACAGGGAGTAAACCAGACATTCGTTAATACTAGTTTAGCTTGAATGATAATTATAGTGGTATAGAAATGATATCCCCAAATAAAATGCGCGTATTTATGAATTTGTATTTTCTTTTGTATTCTGTAGACCCTGGTAAGTTCTGTTCTTAGATAACAAGCAAACGTTCACGCCTCCATTCTGTGAAATCATCTCTCTCACAAACCAATTTGAGTGGCCAAAATTTTCAGTACTTATTTTTAAATAGTGAACACCATGAAATTGAACGATTACGATTTTTTCTGCCCATTCAGAACATTTGCTTGTAAGTACACTTTGACTGGACTGGTCACACAATGAAACGATGACTAAATGAATTAATATACACACGAACATGAGTCCAGGGACCATACCCAATACAGGTATCCGATATTCATTATATAAACCGCACATACAGGCTCACTATCTAAATTGCAAGAACCATATTTCTACCTACATCATTATATCGTAGGAGTAAAAAAAAAAAAAAAAATAATAAATAAATAAATAAACAAAACAAAAAATAAAATAAAATAAATAAAACTGTTTAGAGCTTTCCTAAAGATAGGTTAGCCCATGTCAGTTAATTTGTGTGTGTTTTCTTCTTTCTGTTCCAATTATTGCATTATTAACTTCGCTAACACTGCTACAGCACTTAAGGACATGCTCTCTCAAAGGACCAGTTGGGTGCGATGTTTCTCTTATGCTTTCCTAAAGATAGGTTAGCCCATGTCAGTTAATTTGTGTGTGTTTTCTTCTTTCTGCTCCAATTATTGCATTATTAACTTCGCTAACACTGCTACAGCACTTAAGGACATGCTCTCTCAAAGGACCAGTTGGGTGCGATGTTTCTCTTATGCGCTTAATTTATTCGTATACCAATATTAAAAATTACTACTTTTCCATGCATTTCTTCTGTTTCAGGTGGTAAAAACAGTAAGCCAACAACGGAGGCACCGGAAACTTTACAAGATGCGGAGGCATCCCCAAATACACAAGAAACTGTTGACGAAGTAATTTCCATAACAGATGTGAACAATCCGCAGGAACTGAACGGGAGCTACTCTGACTCACACCATAAATAATTATTTTAGAAGGCATAAGACTATTATGAACTTAATTTATGAAACTATAGCTCCAGAGTTTAGAAGATTTTTTTGTGAATTAGAAAGCAGGTGATGATGGAATCGGAAGTTCCTGTAAAAATCGGAAAACTCGAGCAACCAGGAACATGGCAACCATGTATATAATTCGCAGATAAGTTGAGGGAAAGGATTATTATAAGCTGCCTTTTAGCAGTGTTCCCTTTAACTTTGGTTTGTTTTTATCTTCAGTAGTTGTTACCACGTAGTAAGCAAAGCGTATGTAGACAACAAAGAGCAACCGTATAAGGTAGGATCAACATAAATGCAGTAGTTTAAATGAGACAAGGCAAACTTAAGGTTGAAAAATAATACATCCTGTGTGTGGACGTACGTAATGAAGTTTTGGGAGTTATTGCTTCGATGGTACTTTCGTAATTTACCTTAATGCTCTGAATACAACATCAAATATCGATTACAGGGTATTCAGCAATGTCAGTGGAAAGAAAGTGCTGTACCGATTGGAGACAATAATAGTTATTGCTCTTTCCTTAACAGCTCTGTATACTGACGGCAGTAGTTAGCTATAGTATAATTTAAACAAGGAGTGGCTTGTGACAGTTCAGTTATTGCAGAGAAGTGGGACAATAGCATTGGCAGATGTATAATGTAGTATACAATGTGGTAACCTATAGTTAGTGAGACAGTATTTTGGTTGTCTTCATCACCAAGAACTACGTTGTCAACCGAAAGTTACTGGAATTATGTGGTTGAGGGGTTTTTAATGATAAAATGATTTGTACAGGGAATTACACAGAGACGGAGCATTTCCAGGTGTCCAGCTAAACCATTATTCTCTGTTCTTTGCACCGCTACTAAAAATGTAAGGGTTTCTTAAAGTAGCTAGACAAAGACGTGATCCTTTGGTTGTGCCGTTATGTGTGTTTTTCAAAGTTAATCTGCTTTCTACGTGTTTTTATTGCTGTTGGCGGCTATTGTTTATTAAAACAGAAGTTTCTGACGTAGGCCATCTCCGTTTAGTTTAGTTTAGGTTAGTATGATGGTGAGGGCAACGTTAGCCTCCACTGCGACCTATAAAGTTATATTTCCCACCCCCAGTCTTATCAGTGATGTTAAAGTCTGACGTTCATAGTGAACTGGATAAGGCTTGGATCCCGTTGCTTTAAAACTCCTCCAAATCGACCCCCAAAAATGAGAACTCTGGTAGGCACTCACACAATAGGTAAACAGCTCTTTTATGTGTCTTCTGACACCATCTACTGGCAAGATTCACTTACTGTTCCATTTTGTTCAGATGCCCTCTAAAAGAACAATGCACCGTAAGGAAGCAATCATCTCCGTTAGCTGCAGGGGTTGTTTCAGTTGTCCAAGAACACTTAGTGTTCTAGAGTGCTTTAAACAGTTTGGACTAACAAGGACAGAGATTGTTTGAACGAATAGATTCATGCAAATATAGACAGATAGGTACAAGGAACATACATACTATTCACCAGCTAGGGAGATATTTGCATTTCGCACTCACAATGATGCTGCTAATTTTGTAAATAAGAAATTATGTTGAAATGATAAAAGTTTTCTTGAAAATATACCTATACTATCATGATGTTGCATTGTTACTCCTGAACGAAAACAGTGCACCATAGCCAGGATCCCAAGTAATACTGAAAATTGTACTACACTTATAGAAAGAAGACCGAAGTTTGAATGTAATTGAATTGTTGTAAAATAAATAAGAAAATTGTTAGACAAGTTGTCATATTTAGGGTAAACATTACACAACATTTCACTGAAGCCTTTTCTATTATTTTTACAAGTGAAGATAATATCCGCATTTTTAGCGTTCTTTCAAACATATCTGAATGTGACAGTGTTTTATTTATATGTGATACTCTCAGACTATGAATATCTTACTCGTATAATGAAAAGAAATGTTTCCTGTATGACTCTTACTCAATAAGAAGCAAATGATTGTATTTAAAAAAATAAGCGGACAGCGCTAAATGTTAAACATTTTATTGCACTAGTAAAGCGGTTTTACATTTATGAATAACAATGAAAATGCTCATTTTATTATGTATTTTTAACAATTAAGAAATTTTGAAATATGTACAAACTTCAGATATTTATGATGTAATATTCGAATTTTATGTGTATAGTATGTTTATTTTTATCGTACATAAATATTTAAATATATGTTTGTTTTGCAGAAAAATAATATAATTTATGTTTTTATACATTTTATGCCTTGTGAATGTGTGTATGTGTTACCAAAAGTTCAGATAAACGCCTTTTAATATTTTATTTCAGAAGAATATTCTTTAATGAGTTCTCTGAGTCAGCATCAAGAAGTTCTTCCTGAATAAAGGTTAAAAACGTATGTAATAAATAAAAGGTAGATTTAGTATATACAGCCTTTATAAAATTTAAGTAGATTGCCGCTGTGGCCTGGTGGTTAGCATGTGAACTTCCAAATCCAGAGATCCCAGGTTCGATTTCCGGCTCGAGGATGGGGATTTTTCTTTAGCCAGGATTATTGCCCATCCTCCCCACAGTCTGGAAGTATGAATGAGAGTGTAAATGTGAATGTGAGTTTAATAAAACCAAAAGAAAAACAATAGAAGGTTAAATCCACTATAAGTCAGTGATCACCGCTGTTGGGCAATTTGTCCTAAGGTACAAAGGCGCTTTTCCTTCCTGTACGGTCTGTTTTCTTTTAGAACGGAAATCTTCTCGGGCCATCAGTGAGATTAATTTTGCAGAATGGACCAAACTTTCGAGAACCAACATCACTGCCATCTTCAAAGAATGAATCCTCCAATAATCACCTGTTTGATAGCCTGAGAACACCTCTATTCACACATCGCCAGCTCAGCTTCAAGTCACTATCCATTGTTTTCTGTTTCTATCGAGGATGGAACATAGACTGGTGGCATGAAGTATTGAACCCGGTATATACTTACTGACTGATGGAACCCACATAAAAGTCCTTGTAAAACACCCGTCACATGTTACTGAAACCAGGACTGAATGTGAGCCTCAAGGGTGGCTGCCTAAGCCACCTCGCTCTGCTAACTTCTTTATTCCTTATGTAAAGGCACGGAAGAACGAGGCGCCCGCAACTGAGGTAGGGCATCGCAAGTAGCTCCCGTGCCTTCGGAATGAGGGAAGAGGCTCGAGTGGCCACCAGATTCGGATCACGACTGGCGCAAGATGGGCGGAGTACGTAACGTTTCCACTTCGCCTCTCGACCACACCCACTAGCCCCTAAACCTCGGTGTTCGCCTGAATCAGATGACAATGAAGGAGATTATAGGTACAGGAAATAAGGGACAGAAAAAGTCCTGATAGGAGAGGAATCACCCAAGCATTCGCCTACCTACACGGGGAAACCGCGGAAAATCCATGGACCAGAGTGAGAGGTCGCCGGGGATTGAACACGAGATCCTCGATTGTAAATTGCACACGTTACCGCGGCCGCCACCACACTCGGTCCCTATTTTACTTGAGTCATAGTTGCTTCATAGTCCTGATCAACCATTTAAAGCTCCTATTAAGGTGAAATTAAAATGTGTTTTAGGTTTGATAAGCAACACTAATGAAGTTGCAAGATTCATTGGTCAGAGTTTTGAACACGTGGAAATGAATGTCTAGTTTGTTAAATCCAATTGTGAATTGATAAGAAGTTGGAACTGGAAGTTTTCAATTTTTCTGAGGTCAACATACTAGTATAACTACAGGAGTCGCGTTACATACAGAATAATACCAGAAGTTGGCACTTCGGGTGATGCGTTTAAATGTGAGGAAACGCATTAAGACAGTGAAAGCGAAAATAAAACTTCATTTTCCACCATACTACCCACAACTGAAGAACGTAGGCTGATGGCTCAATGACTTGAGAAGGGGGACAGAGCACCTCGACCGAAAGGCGGTCTTTTGTGTCCTTGCCCCTGAGGAGGCACCCCTCTTCCCCCCCCCCCCCCGGGAGGATGGGTGAGGCCAATGGATCCTAAGGGCGGCCGGAACATTGCCACGACAAAGCAGGTGGTAGAGTGCCTACATGTTCCCAGTTAGAAGCACCCTGGTGGAGGCTGACTTAGCTACCCTCCCCCCTCGGGCTTGTTCCACCACAGAAAAATTATTGAGCACACCACGTCGTGTTGCAGGGAAGTTTACCAAGTCGCTATTCCAACATGCAGCTGAGTTTATTGACAGTCTCTGATCCATATGTTACCGTCTGTCGTACACTCAAATAGCCTATGTGTTAAATTATCACTCGCAGCTGTATACATATTCGCAAATATAAAAGCGAATCGCGATTCAACACACAGCCTAGTTGAGTTTCCGACGGACGATAACATATGGTTCAGAGACTATGCATAAACTCAGGTGATTGTTGGTATTTGGACTTGTGCTGCCACGCGACGTGAAACTTAAAAATATTCTTGCCTCCTAATGCGCCCAATTATTTTTTCCATGGCTGTACCATCCCATGGGGGGGCCCGGAAACCAGCGGCTCGCCTTCCAATCCGGGGGACGAAATTTCCAGAGTGCATTCGTTCCTTCTGGCGTGCTGCTGCCACGGCGCTCGCCGACTCTTCCAACCCTGAAAGAAACTTAACGGGATGAACGGTGAAATGAAATGATTTAGGTAAGGAAATGGAGGGACAGGAAATTCAGAGGATATGGAAGTCCTTCCCAGCATTCGCCTGGTGACCCGGAGAAACCTCCGAAAAAACCACTCATGGGTCTGAAAGGTCACCCACGGGGATCGAACCCATGACCTCTCGAATGTGGGCCACAGACGTTACCGCCTGAGCCATCCTGCTCTATCACACAGGCTGATAATTATCTCGTTAAGATTGAAAAATATTTGGGACTGGTGAACATATATATATATATATATATATATATATATATATATATATATATATAGCGTTCCACTCTTAGAAGACAGTATGGAGTTAAATGGGACATCTCTGTCTCTATCTAGCGCATACAAGTTGCCAATAGCCGCGTCCTTTTCTACCCTCACGCTGTTGCCAGATTCCTAATAGCATGGTATAAATATTCATTTGTTATATATTTCAGATTTGAACACATTATCCTATGCAGAATTTTTTTCTCTATCAGGTTATATCCTTTTCAGAGTCATTATACATTTCTATAGGCCCAAATTTCTTCAGAAAACGTTTTTTTCAATAGAAGTCCGATATTTGCTGTTTCTATACTCATCACGCACTAACTGCTAGAATCCATCTATATTTTTTTCTTAGGTAGAGTAAACCATAGTGCTACTACCTGCCTACTTTGAATTCTCTATGTTTACCCAGTTAAGTGTTATAATTTTTTAAATTAAATGTTTTCGGAAAATTTTATATCTGTGCACTGCAAAAGTTACGCAGTGTGAAACTTTTTTGTTATTGAGTTTACATCAGGGAACCAGCGAGAACAAATGTTGAGGAAGGTTGGAGAAAGTTTTTAAAATAAACCAAAAGGCAGTAACCTCTTTCTTTTATCCAGAAGGCAAACAAAAGGTATTCATCTATTCAGCGTATTGTCGCGCCCGGCAAGACAGAGGATAGTATAAGGAGCAGCACTAGCATTAGTTCGAAAGAAGCCGTGTGTGTAACTGTGAGCTGTTATTGCGTTATTTGTTTAATATTTTTGTAAATATTTGTGGTTATGGAGGGTGAAGCTAGGAAGAGACGATATGTTGGTAAATTAAGAAGTAAGGAACGCCAAATAATTATGAATGTGTTAGATTATTTTTGAAGCAAAATGCGTGCAAGGCAGTAAAAGAAACAGCTAAGGCTATCGGGTGTTCAGAAGCAGTAGTGTGTATGATTAAAAAGGAACTAATGAAAGGACCTCTAAGAACGCCATCGAAAAAGAAAGCAAATAGGGTGGGACTACACAAAACGCTAGGTTAACGCAATATGATTGAATAGTGCAAGGTGGAGTGCGGCGAATTGTTCATTCTTTACTGTTTGCAAATATTCCACCCACGCTGAATATAATTTTGTCACGATTCAACAGTGATGAGACCCTACCAAATTTCTCAAGGGCCACTCTTAGTCGGTTCTTACATGATTTGGGGTTCGAATATGAAAGAAGGGGTAACAAGTGCATATTAATAGAAAGAGACGATATCGATATCATCAGATGGCGACATAAATATCTAAAAGACGTAAAAAGGTCTAGGGACCAGGGGAAATCAGTTGTTTATACAGACGAGTCATTTGTAAATTTAGGTCATACAGTAACAAACGCGTGGAGGGATACCAAAGTTAAAAGTGTCCGTCAAGCAGCAATTGAAGGACCAAGTACAGGACTCGGCCACCTCGAGTCGCTCGCGGAGAAAGATTCTCAACTAGTACATGTTGCAACACTGCGCTCCATTTAACGTGTACTGTCTTTTAAGGGTGGAACGCGCTTTACATGAATGCTACCCTGGATTTCTGGTAGTAATAGTGCCATGTAGTGAAAACGGATCATATTAAACAAAACAGATCCTGAAGCTGGGTGTAACGAGAAACAAATCCCAAGTTATCTACGAGACCTAAGATAAAAGCATAATAATTTATTAGTATGGTAGCTACCATAAAAGAATATCGGTCATGAGACCTATGTATTTGATGGTATCTGAGGACTTTCAATGCAAGAAATCTTTAAAAACTCCCTGATTTTATAGATCTTGCAACAGATTAATGTGAGTTTGCACAACCCAACGCATAAATTTTCAGAAAACCTACAAAAATTGAGAACGATAGCTTTAGGAAAACGCTGTATTCCTGAATAAAACTGTTTTGAGCTTGGTGATGTTTAGATGTTTAACACAAAGACCGTATTGTCACCGCGCCCGCCGCATCTAAAGCGCGTCTCGCCCTTAAAAGACAGTACACGTTAAATGGAGCGCAGTGTTGCAACATGTACTAGTTGCGAATCTCTCTCCGCGAGCGACTCGAGGTGGCTTGAGTCCTGTACTTAGTCCTTCAATTGCTGCTTGACGAGACGGACACTTTTAACTTTGGTATCCCTCCACGCCTTTGTTACTGTGTGACCTAAATTTACAAATGACTCGTCTGTATAAATAATTGATTTCCCCTGGTCCCTAAACCTTTTACGTCTTTTAGATATTTATGTCGCCATCTGATGATATCGATATCGTCTCTTTCTATTAATATGCACTTGTTACCCTTTCTTTCATATTCGAACCCCAAATCAGAGTGGCCCTTGAGAAATTTGGTAGGGTCTCATCACTGTTGAACTGTGACAAAATTATATTCAGCGTGGGTTGAATATTTGCAAACAGTAAAGAATGAACAATTCGCCGCACTCCACCTTGCACTATTCAATCATATTGCGTTAACCTAGCGTTTTGTGTAGTCCCGCCCCTTTTGCTTTCTTTTTCGATGGCGTTCTTAGAGGTCCTTCCATTAGTTCCTTTTTAATCATACACACTACTGCTTCTGAACACCCCATAGCCTTAGCTGTTTCTTTTACTGTCTTTACTGCCAAGCATTTTGCTTCAAAAATAATCTAACACATTCATATTTATTTGGCGTTCCTTACTTCTTAATTTACCAACATATCGTCTCTTCCTAGCTTCCCCCTCCATAACTACAAATATTTACAAAAATATTAAACAAATAACGCAATAACAGCTCACAGTTACACACACGGCTTCTTTCGAACTAATGCTAGTGCTGCTCCTTATACTATCTTCTGTGTCAGGCCTGACGCTGAATAGATGAATACCTTTTGTTTGCCTTACCGTATAAAAGAAAGAGGTTACTGCCTTTTGGTTTATTTTAAAAACTTTCTCCAACCTTCCTCAACATTTGTTCTCGCTGGTTCCCTGATGTAAACTCAATAACAAAAAAGTTTCACACTGCGTAACTTTTGCAGTGCACAGATATAAAATTTTCCGAAAACATTTAATTTAAAAAATTATAACCCTTAACTGGGTAAACATAGAGAATTCAAAGTAGGGAGGTAGTAGCACTATAGTTTACTCTACCTAAGAAAAAAATATAGTACATTCTAGCAGTTAGTTTGTTAGTTAGTGCGTGATGAGTGTAGAAACAGCAAATATCGGACTTCTATTGAAAAAAACGTTTTCTGAAGAAATTTGGACCTATAGAAATGTATAATGACTCTGAAAAGGATATAACCTGATAGAGAAAAAAATTCTGCATAGGATAATGTGTTCAAACCTGAAATTTATAACAAATGAATATTTATACCATGCTATTAGGAATGTGGCAACAGAGCGAGGGTAGAAAAGGACGCGGCTAATGGCAACTTGTATGCGCTAGATAGAGACAGAGATGTCCCATTTAACTCCATACTGTCTTCTAAGAGTGAAACGCTATATAATTGCCGACAGCAGCAGTGTCACCCATCGCATTATTGTCGGCGCTACCGCAAAGGAGCCGAAGGAAAGAGACAGAGAATGGCCGCATTGTTGGGGCGCTTGCCGAAAGAGAGAAAAGGATAGAGGCTACTGGAATCTTCTACTTTGTATATCTCGCCGCAATAACTGAACGTTCCTGAAGCTTCTAGAATAGTGCCTGGGAGATATAAATAGCGGTAAAGTGCGACAGGAGAGTCAGTCAGACGTATGTGAAGGTTTAGTAGTCGTGCCGACGGAGAGGTCAGACGTATGTGAAGGTTGAGGAGTCGTGCCGACGGAAAGAAGAGTTAGTTCTTTGTGTTACGAATTCGGAGTCGTGCTGTTGGAGAATCGGAAAAGACTTTCTTGCTGTTGCAACGAGTGTACAAAGTTACTATTTACGGAAATAAAAGTGTTTCTTTATCTCGACTACATCTGTCTACTTTACTTCACACCCACAACCCAAAAGTTACACTGGTGTCAGAAGTGGGATTCGTCGAATTACTTCTAGTTTCGTTACTTCGTCGTTAGAAGTTGCAACGTTAGAACCAAGATGGAGGGAGATTCGGAAACCAGGATGATGGCAATGATGAAAGAATTATTCGCCGAGCTGAAAGAGTTGAAGACGGCAAACGACAACCTCGCTGCCAAAATGGAAACGAGAAACGACAACCTCGTTGCCGAGCTGAAAGAGATGAAGACGGCAAACGACAACCTCACTGCCAAAATGGAAACGTCAAACAACAACCTCGCTGCTGAACTGAAAGACATGAAGACGACAAACGACAACCTCGCTACAGAAATGAAGACGGCAAACGACAACCTCGCTGCCGAGCTGAAAGAGATGAAGACGGAGCTATCGGCGAAAATTGATGGCGAACTGATTGGCGTGACGGAAGACGTGGAAGAACTCGGCGAAAAGGTGGTAGACCTCTGCCAGCACGTGGACGTCGTGGAGGACGACGGGGAACGTCTTGGCGCCCTGGTAGTAAGAGTTGACGAGTGCGTCAAAGTACTGGATGCCAGGGGCAGACGGAATAGCGCGGAGCCGGGGAGGGAGCACCTAGTGGCCGAGGCGACAGTTGCGCCCGTTTCAGATGATGTGAGGGAAGACGTGAAACAACTCGGCGAACTGATTGGCGTGACGGAAGACGTGGAACAACTCGGCGAACTGATTGGCGTGACGGAAGACGTGGAACAACTCGGCGAACTGATTGGCGTGACGGAAGACGTGGAACAACTCGGCGAAAAGGTGGAAGACCTCTGCCAGCATGTGGACGTCGTGGAGGACGACGGGGAACGTCTTGGCGCCCTGGTAGTAAGAGTTGACGAGAGCGTCAAAGTACTGGATGCCAGGGGCAGACGGAATAGCGCGGACCCGGGGAGGAAGCACCTAGTGGCCGAGGCGACAGTTGCGCCCGTTTCCGATAACGAAAGTATACGTCTCGGGGAAGACAAAGGGGCAGTTCAGGGACGTCGTGGAGGATCCCCTGGAGGAGTGTGTCGGGTACGTAACCAACCAGGATATGACATGGAGGACGATCAGCAGGGAAGCGCACAAGCAAACGAGCAACACGCGAGATCAGACTTGGCGTGTGACATGGGGGAACCGTCGGAACCATCCAATCACCTGACGCATAGTGCCGTGAACGGAAGAATGGTGGACATCATCTTGGACGGCAGGATACAGGAGAGGCCGTGCCGAGCACGAGTGAACACGAGTGCAGCGGTGGACGCGACTCGCGCGGATGTGGTGGGGTTTGTTGCCGGACCCATCGGAAGCAAGGTGGCTGCGAAGGTGCGCCAGAGAGGTCGGCGGACATGGTACCCAGTGAGCTGTTTCCAAGTGCGCAGGATGGCCCGTCAACACACCAGGAAGAAGGGCAACTGGACGAGGGACCGCCAAGACCGGCGGTACTGTTGCAGAATTTCGAAGCAGGATGGCATACATCGTCCTACCCGGACCAAGGGACACTATCCAACAGCGATACCTAGGATCGTGCCTCCTGGAGAAGAGGTTCGATGGGTTAGTCCACCGGGGCGCAAGGGAGATGCCGCAGTGATAGTGCTGGTCGGGACGACCAGCTCTGAGGAGGGAGCAGTGTCACCGCGCCCGCCGCATCTAATTGCCGACAGCAGCAGTGTCACCCATCGCATTATTGTCGGCGCTACCGCAAAGGAGCCGAAGGAAAGAGACAGAGAATGTCCGCATTGTTGGGGCGCTTGCCGAAAGAGAGAAAAGGATAGAGGCTACTGGAATCTTCTACTTTGTATATCTCGCCGCAATAACTGAACGTTCCTGAAGCTTCTAGAATAGTACCTGGGAGATATAAATAGCGGTAAAGTGCGACAGGAGAGTCAGTCAGACGTATGTGAAGGTTGAGTAGTCGTGCCGACGGAAAGAAGAGTTAGTTCTTTGTGTTACGAATTCGGAGTCGTGCTGTTGGAGAATCGGAAAAGACTTTCTTGCTGTTGCAACGAGTGTACAAAGTTACTATTTACGGAAATAAAAGTGTTTCTTTATCTCGACTACATCTGTCTACTTTACTTCACACCCACAACCCAAAAGTTACAAAAGTTATCTTAGGTTTTAGCCCCACATCAGGAGTATTCTTTAACAAACGTTGGTATTTCTGCTCTTAAAGATGTCATAGCTTAATGTGATCACATACTAGAGAAATGTGGGCCATTGATTTTTAATCATAATGAGGAATAAACAGAAGATGACGTAATTAGGAAAGGATTGTTATGCCGATGACGATGATAATGGGCAACGATAAAGTAATACATTCTAATATCAGGTATTAGACGTGCTTAGTAGCATCAGTGGCAACACCGCTAGCTATGTCAGTGCCTGGTCCTAACGATCGCTAGGCATATAAGGTTAATCATATAACTATAGTATTACGTTCATCGAAAGATGACTCAAGGAGCAATCACGTGTGGAGATGCGCTATCATGAGACGAAATTCATCTCTTATCGCTGAAGCAGCTGTGCTTTGCTTAGATAATACAGGAAAGAATACCTCTATATTGCACATATTTAAGATAAAACGCATCTTATCGTGATTTAATTATCTTTGTATTACATGTGATGTAATCTATCTGTACCGTCTAAAGTGATAAGCTAACCTTTTTAAGCGTACAGCACACAAACAAGATACAAGAGCTGATAGCTTCAGAGCGAAATTTACGTCCTTACACGCCAATCTTACTTTGTTGAGGGCCCTAATGACCAAGTTGTCGACGGGCCCTTAAACCCAACACACTCACTCACTCACTCACTTACTTTATTGACGTGTCAATCAGTAAAGAGCTGGACGGACGCAAGTACACACACACACACACACACACACACACACACACACACACACACACACACACACACACACACAAACACACACACAAAAACACACACACACAAACACACACACACACACGCACGCATTGATGACCACGCACACGAACTTACACACATACCCAACATACGCACCCCTGTAAATATATACAAACGTGTGCGTACACACCCAAAATCACGCACGTACAGACATCTCCACACATATACAGACACCCACACACAAATGTATGTATATAAACCCTCAAACACATGCACGTACACATACCCACACACGCAAAAACTAAATACACCGCCACAAACACGCACGTACACACATACAAACATGCGCGTACTTACGTATCAACGACAACCAAAAAAGGAACCTAACTCTATTACGAATTCAGATGGTATTCTGGAAGCGCTAAAATAAACTCACCTATACACTGGCGTGTGTGGGTGTGTGTACCTGCCTGTGTGTGGGTGTGCGTATCTGCCTGTGTGTGGGTGTGTGTAGCTGCATGTGTGTGGGTGTGCGTACCTGCCTCTGTGTAGGTGTGTACCTGCATGTGTGTGGATGTGTGTAGCTGCCTATGTGTGGGTGTGTGTAGTTGCATGTGTGTAGGTGTGCGTACCTGCCTGTGTGTGGGTGTGTGTACCTGCATGTGTGTGGGTGTGCGTACCTGGCTGTGTGTGGGTTTCTGTACCTGCTTGTGTGTGGGTGTGCGTACCTGCCTGTGTATGGGTGTGTGCAGCTGCCTGTGTGTGGGTGTGTGTACCTGCATGTGTGTGGGTGTGCGTACCTGCCTGTGTGTGGGTGTGTGTAGCTGCATGTGTGTGGGTGTGCGTACCTGCCTGTGTGTGGGTTTCTGTACCTGCTTGTGTGTCGGTGTGCGTACCTGCCTGTGTGTGGGTGTGCGTACCTGCCTGTGTGTGGGTGTGTGTAGCTGCATGTGTGTGGGTGTGCGTACCTGCCTATGTGTGGGTGTGTGTAGCTTCATGTTTGTGGGTGTGTGTAGCTGCATGTGTGTGGGTGTGCGTACCTGCCTGTGTGTGGGAGTGTGTAGCCTCATATTTGTGGGTGTGTGTAGCTGCATGTGTGTGGGTGTGCGTACCTGCCTGTGTGGGGGTGTGCGTACCTGCCTGTGTGTAGGTGTGTGTAGCTGCCTGTGTGTGGGTGTGTGTACCCGCCTGTTTGTGGGTGTGTGTAGTTGCTTGTGTGTGGGTGTGTGTATCTGCCTGTGTGTGGGTGTGTGTATCTGCCTGTGTGTGGGTGTGTGTAGCTGCATGTGTGTGGGTGTGTGTACCTGCCTGTGTGTGGGTATGTGTAGCTGGATGTGTGTGGGTGTGCGTACCTGCCTGTGTGTGGGTTTCAGTACCTGCTTGTGTGTGGGTGTGTGTACCTGCCTGTGTGTGGGTTTCAGTACCTGCTTGTGAGTGGGTGTGCGTACCTGCCTGTGTGTGGGTTTCAGTACCTGCTTGTGTATGGGTGTGCGTACCTGCCTGTGTGTGGGTTTCAGTACCTGCATGAGTGTGTTGTGCGTACCTGCCTGTGTGTGGGTGTGTGTACCTGCTTGTGTGTGGGTGTGTGTACCTGCCTGTGTGTGGGTTTCAGTACCTGCTTGTGTGTGGGTGTGCGTACCTGCCTGTGTGTGGGTTTCAGTACCTGCTTGTGTGTGGGTGTGTGTACCTGCCTGTGTGTGGGTGTGTGTACCTGCCTGTGTGTGGGTTTCAGTACCTGCTTGTGTGTGGGTGTGTGTACCTTCCTGTGTGTGGGTTTCAGTACCTGCTTGTGTGTGGGTGTGTGCACCTGCCTGTGTGTGGGTGTGTGTACCTGCCTGTGTGTGGGTTTCAGTACCTGCTTGTGTGTGGGTGTGTGTACCTGCTGGTGTATGTGTATGTGTATGGGTGTGTGTACCTGCCTGTGTGTGGGTTTCAGTACCTGCTTGTGTGTGGGTTTGCGTACCTGCCTGTGTGTGGGTTTCAGTACCTGCTTGTGTGTGGGTGTGTGTACCTGCCTGTGTGTGGGTGTGTGTACCTGCCTGTGTGTGGGTGTGTGTACCTGCCTGTGTGTGGGTTTCAGTACCTGCTTGTGTGTGGGTGTGCGTACCTGCCTGTGTGTGGGTTTCAGTACTTGCATGAGTGTGGGTGTGCGTACCTGCCTGTGTATGGGTGTGTGTACCTGCTTGTGTGTGGGTGTGTGTACCTGCCTGTGTGTGGGTTTCAGTACCTGCTTGTGTGTGGGTGTGCGTACCTGCCTGTGTGTGGGTTTCAGTACCTGCTTGTGTGTGGGTGTGTGTACCTGCCTGTGTGTAGGTTTCAGTACCTGCTTGTGTGTGGGTGTGTGTGCCTGCCTGTGTGTGCTTTTCAGTACCTGCTTGTGTGTGGGTGTGTGTACCTGGCTGTGTGTGGGTTTCAGTACCTGCCTGTGTCTGGGTTTCAGTACCTGCTTGTGTGTGGGTGTGTGTACCTGCATGTGTGAAGGTGTATGTCAGTGTGTCTGTCTGCGAACAGCATAACTCAAAAACGAAAAGTGGGATAAAAACCAAAGTTGGTATTTAAGTTTAATATCTTTTAATGATGTGACACGTAGATTTTGAAAAACAATTCCTCCAGCCTAAAGTACCCTTTACATGGAGAATTGTTCGAAAACATTGATTTTCTCAGAAATGACTATCAATTTTGAATAAAATGCC
Source organism: Tenodera sinensis (assembly GCA_030765045.1). NCBI lineage: Eukaryota > Metazoa > Arthropoda > Insecta > Mantodea > Mantidae > Tenodera > Tenodera sinensis. The sequence continues at coordinate 204,362,269 of CM060962.1, read as the reverse complement.
ATATGTTTAGGTTATTTTTATGGCAAAAGAAATATATATTTTGTATTTTCTGCCTATATGTTATATTGTTGACCCTTGATGACTGTATTGTTGGCAAACCGTAAGAAATAGACCAAATTTTATTATACACAAATGTAGAAACACACACACACAGACACACACACACACACACACACACACACACACACACACACACACACACACACACACACACACATATATATATAGTTTTTTGCAGAGTGAACCATTTGGAAATATTTTTTGTTCTGTTTGTGAGTTTTGCAATACTTGTACTCACTAAAGACGTTGTTCACTTTTTTATGTCTTCACTATGCAAAGAGAACGGAATTTCAGAACCTTTATATAGCCACCAGCTTTGAAAGGTTTGACTATCGCTCAAGCCGTTGATCCTACAAGGAAATAAGCAAGAATGTAATTCTGTAAATGTTTATCTCGACTCACATGAAGAAGATGAAGAAATAGGTGCTTGTAATAACAATTGGTACAAAAGTGGAGGAGAAGGGAGGACAGAAGTGGAGGACCCGGGCATTTCGATTTTAGAGATCTTTTGTGCCTGCGCCCTGAAGGCGTGTCCTCGGAAGGGAGGGGTGAGGCAAGAGGAGACAGGATAGCAGGCTCAGCAGAGGGCAGAGTCCCTACATTTTCCCAGTTAGAAACTCCCTGACACCAGCCAGTACCTGGTTCCACCGGTTCGCCCAGAGTGCCACCTGCAGGGGCCCCTTCGTGCCTCAGGGGCCTCGGTGTGGACATGATCTGCAGCCCGACTACCGTGACAGGGGACGGAGTCACTCAGGGTATTTGGTCCCACCATGCTGCACCCGAACGCCCGCTGGCACTTTCTACACTGAAATAGGCCAAACGGATGAAAGGACGTGTGAAATGATTAGTGAAGTGAAATGGAGGGTGAGGAAATTCGAGGGATGAAGGTAACCTACCCATAATTCGCCTGGTGACCCGGGAAAACCCCCGGAAAACCTATGGGTCAGGTAGGTCGGTCACAGGAATCGAACCCTACACGTTAGCGCGGAGCTATTTCGCTCGATTAGAGTAGAGAAACTCATGTGAGTGCAATACATATGATTCTTCTCTGGCGTGTCCTCAATTCTTGTTGTTCCCTCTTTTTTCCCCATGATTCCCTGGTTTCTTGGGTTTGGACTTGGGAAATGGTTGAATTTATCATCACTGACTGTGGGTGTGTTATTTTGAGGGGTTGCTGGGGCATAACTAGTTTCAGAGGTTTGCAGAGCCTTATTAGGTTATCTATCAGTCATATAAGAACAGCGAAAATCGTCAAATAGTATTCTCCGACCTAGTGGGAAGATATCAGATTGAAGCCACTGACAATGTTGCTCGTCGAAATACTTTTGAAAACGCTGTACCCACAATTTCAGTTATACTGTGGATGTAGATACAGTTTACTCCAGGATGAAGGAGAAGCCACTCATCTACACCTTGATTGTAATAGCAATACGATAAAATCCAGGGGCTCTAATTTATGTGATGTGTGAATCGGGAAGGTTACCAGTACTACAACAGCATCAGAAGCGCTTGTGACAACTTTCATGGAAAGATTGTCTCCTGGTTGTCAAGGACTAAAAGAACATGCTCATCCTTGGAAAATTTCACAAAACTGATGAAATTAGTGAGGAATTTCATGAAAACTTCTTCTTTTGACCATCCAGATGACATTGCTGCTCCTGAAGTTCTTTGTGGAGTAGCAAACAGTGTTCCATTTGAAAATTTCGCTCTTGGAAAAATCAGCATCAGTGGCACGTGATTCTCGAAAGCTTTTATAGCAGGCATCATTGCAACACTGTTACCTATTTCGGCAGAAGTTGGGCTTCCAATTGTTTCACTTCTTTGGGGCTACAATGTTTTATTTACTGTGTTCAAGGCTTGTACTACGTAGCATCGCAATCTCAGGCATCTATTGTGACAGCACTGACTACTGTTGTAGCTGATTCAATCGATCCCTAAGGTGATAAACAAAGCCACGTTATTCTTCAATACCTAGATTAAATTCTTTTTAAGATGATTAATAATGAACTTATTTATATGCGCAGACGATAAATCACAGGACGGAATGTATATCTTATCATTAAGAAAGCTATGTTTGACTAAGATAATTAATTGGACCCACGCCTATGTATTGCACAAGTGCCAGGTAAGAAGTAGCTGATCACAATTTGGTTCTCTTCGTATTACATTTAAGTAATGAATATCTGACATGACGTTTTAGTTACTCGGAGCTTCAAATGTAGATATTTTGGAAATTATTACCGTTTTATTCCCCTGAGGGTTTTCATGCGGCCTTTAAAGTATCCATTAATTTTTTAGGAAAACTGACAAGTACCGGCGGCTGTCCATGGAGTTTCTTTCTTCGGTCGTAAAACCCTTACCATAGCTTCCTTAGAAGGGGAAATAAAGACGGTAGTCTCGTGTCCTACATTCACGGCACGTAAAAGAACCTCAAGGAAAATAAGGGGCTTGTGGGCAAAATTAAGTGGTATTTCAAGCCGAATATAGAATGGGACACTAAAACCATAACAGTTATAGAGCGTCCATAGATAAAACGGAACCTAATTCTGTTTAAGTGCCGAAGCCAATTGAAGCAGAAAAACATTCCGTCGAGCAGTTGCGCAATGTTGGCTCGTCACCAAAAATTCTGATGAATAGTTCGAACCCATAAGTATTACTGCAGCTAAGAAATACAGTAAGCGTATTCCTTTTTTGCTCCCTATAACTTAATTTACAGTTTAGAAACTCAAAGCTTTTAAGTAAAATATTATTTTTGTAGAACCTATAACGGCGGTGGTGAGCCTCATGCACATGACCCAATATGTGCGATTGTCTGAAGATTTTCAATCGCTCCTTGGACTCGAGACATAAGGTCCTCTGCCGACGTTATAGGAGTAGCATGCACCATACTCTTCATACAACTCCACAGAAAATAGTCAAGAGGTGTCAAATCTGGCCATGGAACTGGTTCAAATCTACCAATCCATAGATTTGAATATGCGACGTTTAGGTGATTCCACACATTTACATCAAAGTATGCAGGAACTCATGTTGGGCATTTCAGCTGGTTCTTGCCGAACTGCTGTTAAAACGTTGCTGTACTGGAAACCATACAAGTAACGCAGTAGGATGCGTACCAAGCATTCTATGTAGGAATTTATCACATGCACAGGAAGGCAGGTCATTCATCCCAATACACAGCTGGCTAAAGGGTTGGATACCTTCCGTATTAAGATACCAAAACGAATGTTAACAAATTATCTCAACTGTTCGTTCTCAAATTTCGACGCTCTCCAGCGTCCAAACCGTGCATTTCCGGACAGGGGTTCCTATTTGAAAACCGATGTGCTTGCCGTCTCGCACAAGCTACTAAGCATTGTCGGTGTTTTTTAGAACACTCAGTATATACACTTGTATAGGTTGTGGCAGTGGGATATAATTGTGTTAGTTCCTAGGCGTGCGCGGTGTATTTGTGCTATCAATAAGTTTATCACAAACATTGCACAAAGTAGTTAAATTTACTCACTCACGTCAGTATAGTGTTTCGGAAAAGCATTCTTTCCTGCTGTGTGACAGTAAATTCATTTCTAAAGCTATAAGTGATCGATTTCAATTCAAAAGTTGTTGCTGCGAACACAGGTTGCCCCACAGGCCAGTTATCCACATTATCTTTCACAACACTGAAAAAAACAATTGTGTAGTTCAAGGTTCTCATTAGCAACATTACTGATTACGTCGCCCAAAAGCACTAGAAATAAGCACATTCTAAATACCCTCAGTAGGGTATATAAGGGAAAGCTGGCACACTTTTTTATGGGCAAGATGGCCGCCGTGCGTAATCTAAGGATTACTAGGTAAGGCGGCAGGGGAAGCAGGACGTTGTAGGTGTTTAAAGGAATCTCTAGGGATGACTCTTAAGGCCTATAGCAGTGTATGTATGCTTATGAGCGTTCATGGTGCCTGAGTATGTCGTTCACTATATCGGTGTATGCCGCCTAACACAAGAACTTTCTGAGTTGATTAAATATATTACCCCAACATGATACCTCACCCCACATTGCCTCACTAACCTAACCTAACCTAACCTAACCTAACCTAACCTAACCTAACCTATCTTAACCTAACCTAAGCTCCATACTTCTACATGGCTAACCTATCCTAAGCTAACCTAACCTATCCTAATCTAACATGGACTAGCCTAACCTAAGATAGATCCTCTTATTATTATTTATTCTATTCTACTAACATGATACGTTTCTAGACATTCATTCTATCCTCTTATCATCTATCCTATTCCCTCCTCTGCTTATCTATTCTATCCTATCATACGCTACCCTGATCTCCGTCTAGGAATTTCATAAACATTTTGATACTATTTTGAGTCCTCTGATAGATCTTTTTAAACACTTTTAGCATATTCTTGATGCTTTTACAACATATTTAACAACTTTTCAGACAATTTTCAGAGTTATTCAGTAATTTTCATACATTTTTAAGACGTTCCACCCCATTTTGCTACAATTTTGCACCCTCTGTTAGATCTTTTAGACGCTTTTAGTATATTCATGCTGCTTTTACAACATATTTAAGAACCTTTCAGACAATTTTCAGAGTTATTCAGCCATTTTCATACATTTTTAAGACGTTTCACCCCATTTTTGCTACAATTTTACACCCTCTGATAGATCTTTTAGACGCTTTTAGTATATTCAGGGCGCTTTTACAACATATTTAAGAATTTTTCAGAGTTATTCAGTCATTTTCATACATTTTTTAAGACGTTTCAACCCATTTTGCTAGAATTTTGCACCCTCTGTTAGATCGTTTAGACGCTTTAAGTATATTCATGCTGCTTTTTTACAACATATTTAACAACTTTTCAGACAATTTTCAGAGTTATTCAGTAATTTTCATACATTTTTAAGACGTTTCACCCCATTTTAATACTATTTTGAGTCCTCTGTTAGATCTTTTAGACGCTTTTAGTATATTCATGCTGCTTTTACAACATATTTAAGAACCTTTCAGACAATTTTCAGAGTTATTCAGCCATTTTCATACATTTTTAAGACGTTTCACCCCATTTTTGCTACAATTTTACACCCTCTGATAGATCTTTTAGACGCTTTTAGTATATTCAGGGCGCTTTTACAACATATTTAAGAATTTTTCAGAGTTATTCAGTCATTTTCATACATTTTTTAAGACGTTTCAACCCATTTTGCTAGAATTTTACACCCTCTGTTAGATCGTTTAGACGCTTTAAGCATATTCATGCTGCTTTTTTACAACATATTTAACAACTTTTCAGACAATTTTCAGAGTTATTCAGTCATTTTCATACATTTTTAAGACATTTCACCCCATTTTACTGCTATTTGCACCCTCTGTTAGATCTTTTAGACGCTTTTAGTATATTCAGAACGCTTTTAACAACATATTTAACAACTTTTCAGACAATTTTCAGAGTTATTCAATCATTTTCATACATTTTTAGGACATTTCACCCCATTTTACTGCTATTTGCACCCTCCTTTATAGAACTTTTAAACTTCCAGTAGAAGATGTCCTAACCATTGATGTTGAAGTTCTTATTACTGCTATTTTTGCCCTCTGTCACAGAATTTTATACAACTGTATGACTCTTTTGCTTGGTTCTGTATGTTCTGGGGGGTAACATCTCGAACACACCGAGTAGTTTTTCTAAGTCTAACCCCACCTATTATGATCTAACCTGCTTTTAAAATGTTCTTTACAAATTTATTCAACATTGTTTTTTCTAGCCCTTTATAGAGCTTTAAAATATTACTAAAAGATGTTCTATCCGCTGATGTTGAAGTACTTATAGCTCAGTATTTTTAAGATATATTCAACAATATCTTTGATAGTATTTTAACACAATCTTCTGTTTATATAAACTTAATCAGGGTATACTTACTTTAAGGTAGTAGGATAGACGCCTCTCCTCTTTTATCTGGGCTGGAGACCAGCACTAGAGTTAAAGTCTAGTGGCAGAGTTAACGCCTCCCTTTATAATTTCTATTTTCTTCTTCTTTCTTCGACAAGCATCGTGGGAAGCACGGAGAAGCCACGCGAGTAATTTTTTTATTTTTTCTTCTTTCTTCGTCAGACATCATCGGAGGCGTGGAGGAGTCAGTTGATTAAATTTTCATGTTCTACAGGAGACGTAATGGAGAAAATACTTATCTTGAGATCTAAGTTGCATTCTCTTACGTATGGGTTGCAACGTTGTAATGCCCGTACGCATACGTTGATATTCCATCGTCTGCAATTACTCTCTTGTCATCATGAGGCGACAGAGCTATTTTATTAGATTCAACTGTAGAAACATTATGATGCCGGGATAGAATTAAGTTCATAGGAGTTCTTACGATTTTTAAAGTTTTAAGACACTCCATATAGCTATTGAAGCTGATGTATTGCTTAATGGCGCTATGTTTAATGCCTTTGATCTTTTTTATCACAGAGCCATCAATATCGAGAGCATACATTTTAGGTCTAAGACCAACGAAACGGCGAATGATTTTACCACTTGCTTCATCTTTAAACTTTCCCAACACTTTCTTGTTTTTTGTAGAATAGCATATATGGTTAACAGGGTAATCCGCTGTATCCAGATGTTCAAGCATGTGTAATTTATCCTGGTATATATCAGCTGTAGTCACTCGATGGATGAAGGAATCTGTATCCGTATACAGCAGTTTAAGATTCTCAACTCCATAATATGGAAGTAACACATCGTATTGATACGAATACATTAGCGTCTTGGAAATGTCTAGGACACTCATGCCAATGTATATAGGCTTGTTGAACACTATTTTACGAGTAGCCATATGAACAGCTGCAAGATTAGGACCGTATATAGTTCGATCGATAAATGTAGGCTTAGCTATTAGTTTTTCTAATGTTTTGCTGTTTGCTACAAGACGTATATCCATACGATTACGAATATTTTCCATTGTTTTTCCGAACATCGCATTATTGAATAGTTTATAAAGATCCTTCTCAAAATCATTTCTAGCTTGTTGTCGCAGACGGTTATTAAACTCGACGTAAGGTTTTAGCCAACACGACTGATGAAACTGAAGTGCTCGATGAATCTTTGTTAATAGTAGACCGTGACTAAGAGCTTGTTTCAAGGACATGTAATGTACCACATACTTCTTTCGGGATCCAAGATGGGCAATTAGTTTCTTTGAAGAGGATTCCCCCGGTTTCATACTCTCAGGCAGGAAGGGCAAATCATTATGAAGATCGTGGAGCTCGACAGGATATTCGACATCGACTTCTAAGATGTATCCAAGGGGGTCATCTTCCTTCAATAATTCCAGGTCTATGTCTTCAGGAGAAACCCATTTAAACCCTCCATAAGGAAGGGCCTTACACATAGCCCAACCATATTCGTTGTTTGCATCTTCGTATGTAATAAAATGAGAGGGTTTACGAGGATCATACTGCTCCATATAGATGTTGTTAGCCTCCGCATGCCGGTGAGAAACCTGGCATAATCCTCCTCTTATACCAGATTCAACCATGAGTAGCTGATCGTAATCAAGAAGCAATTCTAACTCGATTCCAGTATACAGCAGCATAGCATCCCATGTAAGTCCTGGAGAGGTGAAATAATGCGCAGGATCGACTTTGTGTGTTTTCAGAGTTTGGTCTCTGAATGTTTCAAAGACATCCGTAAGGAGAAGAACATCAGAGGTTAAGTAAATATCACTGTATTCACCTAAGTTTCTCACATTAAACTGACTCCATACATTTCTAGCATGCTCATAGTCATCGCCGGTAATTTCTTCTTCATTTAATTTATTGTAGAATGCTTCCCTTGGAGGCAGCTGAGTGTCGTTCAAAACATCCCATGATGTGAGGTAATCGTAGGGGAACACTCCCTTACGAGTCATCAAGCCAATCTTCTCTTCTCCGAAGTACTTCTCTGTTTCGGGATACGTAGTTAGGTTTTTCACTAACTTTTCCAAGCTTGTACTCAGGAAACGGTAGGTATCCACAAACCTGAGTTTAATATCCCCAACATACTTGGAGAATGATATATAACTTTCCTCTGAATTTGGTATAACCTCTACTCTTTCGCTTGTGCAACCTAACTCCTTAATAATGAAATGGGAGTCATACCCGCTCAAGTTATGCATAAACACAGGTATATAATTAGGTGTTTTACAAGCTAGGTTACATTTATTGTGTAAAGATCCTCTGTACACCCCTGTCACGTGATCGTGATCGCGAACCTTCCAATTATCTTCTGTAAATTCTTTCCCGCACAGGTAGCATATTGTAGAAACATCAAATGATTCTTGTTCTTCAGCTGTAAGATTAAGAGGTTTAGCAGATTTGTATAAGACACTAATTTTATTTGCCAGATCCATCAGGCATTCCATAAACTTCTGTGCAGCGTCAGGCCCTCGGTAAACATACGGATCAGCAGGAAGAGTTGTTTCTAGTTGTTCAACACTAGACGACGGTTTCACATAAACACAAAAACTCATGGGAGAATGACTTTGATAGGGTGTTGTATAGGAGGTTTCAGGATTAGAGGCGCAGGTATAGTAAGGAGCGAGAATGCTCTCAAAATCGGCGTAGATGACATATGGCAGTTTCAACATTCGTTCGACGTTTTTGAATCTGACGATAGAGTTTTCCTTTGTAGGCATAACGCATCTAGCAATAGCATGTTGTCTACATATTTCTCTGTGCTCCTCCAATTTTTTCATTCCTCTTCGTCCATATTGGTCATCAAAATGGCTGAAGCAACGTTTACACGTATATATTTGTCCATGATGTTTAGTTTTCTGACGACGAATAAGCTTCTCAAAATCCTTTATATACACATAGTGATGTCCGTCAGCAGCATCACTCAACAGAAGAAGGTCGCGGTGATCAGTTAATTCTTCATCAACAACCTTTATGGGAAACACTTCATGTTTATCATCCACTCCAAACACATTTACGGATATATTATTGAGTTTTTCAAAAATAGCGATTTCACCCAAGCTCGTAGGAAATAAGACGCATGAGAAATCGTATTTCTCTTGGAGATCCTTGTACTTGCTAACACGCTGAGGATTCTTTTGAATGAACTTAGCCAGAACAGCGTACATAAAGCATTTCTCATCGTTGTAATTCTGAGGGTTTATACAGGCTTTTCTAGCATCCAAAGATGGCGGTAGAGGAATATAGCTGCTCCCTCGAAGAAGATTATACTTGTTAATACGCAGTCGAACACCATCAACAGCCAGTAGAGCCCAATTACTACCTTTCAACTTACTTTCCTCCATTTCAACACGAAGCTTCTCGAATTTTTTTTCCAAGATGGCATCCAAGTCGCTATCTAAAAACACAGCCTGATTACGCGTTTTAAAGGCTTTGTTAGTAGTGTCTCCAACGGCATTCACAAATTCGCATTCAGCCATAATGTTAATTTTCAAACTTTTATGAGCCCGCAGTTCCTTCTGAACAGCATGAATTATACGCTGCTTAGCCTGCTGCAGGTATGAATTTAAATCCTGACTTGCTGGGCATTGGATGAAATACGATTTCAGCCGATCCTGAAAAGCTGTTTCATATTCTACAACATCATCTTCATCAGGAGACATTAACAATAATTTATGCTTAGTAGGTTCGAATTTGACTTTCTTAGCATCTTTAGCCCTCTCACAGCGCCCTTCATGTACATCCCTTCGATTTTCAGTACCGTAAACGTCACCACAATGTCTACACTCGAAAAGCTCCCCACATATCAGCTCATGCCTCTTCTTATGATAGTCGCGTAGAAAACTCTTTTCACATTTGCTGCATCTATAATCTGGCATAGCATTCAGAACCGATTCCATTACTCCACCACTCCACATTTTTATAATATCTAGTGCAACACTTGTAAATTATATAAATGAATAAATGCTTATAGCACTTTCCACTGACTCACCTCGATAACTTATCAAAGCTATTGAACGATAATCTCGCTAAGAGAAGCTGATGTGATCGACTCGAAGGTTAATTACTGAATAACTATGTAAGCTCAAGCAAACCCTACTTATTCCACTAGCACGTACCTTATAAATTACTACGCGATTCAAGATTAAGTTTGTATTTTTAAAATATATATCATTAAACTACGTGAGTCAAGGATCAACTTGTTTCATTTTTATTTGCCAGTTCAACGTTAACATGCATTTCCCCTCATTTTTAAAGTTTAAACAAGGTAAATTATATTTCAACCACTGTATTTATAGAAATAAATGTTTATAATTTTAATACTTTCATGCCGATCACACACACACACACACACACACACATACACACGCATACACACACACAAACATACATACACACATACGCAAAATTAAGAAGCGAAACGGTTGTTATGTATCGTTTAAGTAACAAACACATTCCTCTCAACTGAACTCACCTTATAGACAACTACGCATTCAAGATTAAGTTTTGTATTTAAATGTATATAATCAGGAAACTACGTGAGTCAAGATTAACTTGCTTCGTTTTTATTTGATAGTTCAACGTTAACATGCATTTCCCCCACATTTTTTAAAGTTTAAACAAGGTAATTGTTTATAATTTTAATACTTTCACGCAGACACTCACATACGCAGACACACACAGACATACACACAGACACACACAGACACACACATAAAACACACACATACACACATACACACAGACACACACACTCACACACACATACACACACATACACACAGACACACACAGACACACACATAAAACACACACATACACACATACACACAGACACACACACTCACACACACATACACACACATATGCAAAATTAAGAAGCGAAACGGATGTATAATATCTTTTAAGTAAGAAACACATTCCTCTCAACTGAACCTCTTTTAAACGTGTCCCAACAGGTAAAATCGTCACCATGTCATTAGTTGAGAAATCCCTAGCCTCAAACACAGGTGTCGACATTATAACCAAGCTGGTAAACCGTAAGAGCACACTCGAGAATGCTTTTAGACATCTAAGGACATATTTTCTCCATGTTTTTACAGATACTCATCAATCATTGTACTACACACATCATTTAGATCACAATACTTAGCGTTGTATGCTATAATTTTGTAATTTTCACGATTATATACTCATTTAATGATTTAAATTCAACATTTCTAGCGTTCACCCTCTTCTTCTTCTTCTTTTTATTCTTCTTTTTCTTCGTCCATATTTTCACCTTAGTTCTTCTATTCTCGTTCTCCCTCGTAATAGCAGAGAATATGTACGTAAATGATCGTTATTACCTTAAATATTAAATAAAATAACAGCATTCTCCGTCAATTATATCTAAACCGACTTTTTCCGTGTTATGCAACATTTAAGCTTCTAGAATCAACACAAGCAATGTTTCTCTCAATAACAGCATTTTATAATTGATTTTGTAAGTAATAACACCAATTTAAACTTTATTACAGATCTCTAAGACCCTAGTTTGCAAAGTATTTAAATGGACCCTTAGAGATTCGAACTAGACCCCACAGTACAAAAGCTACCATTTTTATCAATAATTCAAGAGCAGATATTTAGCTGAAGTGTTTAACTTTTTATTTCATCACGCTAACTTTATTGATTCGCGAATAAATCGACTTTGAAGTAATTGCCACGTCCCGGTAATCGAACTATGAGTCGTAGGGATAAAATTGTCTAGTATATCATTTTATATGCCAAGTCACCCTAATTTGTCTTTGCATTACTATTCCAAGTGTAAAAATAGCGATATAGAGCAAATTTCAATAATTCTCCACAAGATAGGGATCGAACCTACGATACGTTAACTCTAGCATGTTATAAAATAATCGTCCTTAACAAGTATTATCATATAAAGTTTATTTCAGTCTTCCAACACAAGCGGTTCTCGAAATAATTAAATTTACCAAATCAGGATTGGAACCCAAGACTCCAGGATCCCGAGCATACCACAGAGGAAAGCTTATAACAATACCAATTTAATAAAATTTATTCGAAGATTTTATCACTAATAGTTTAGGAGTTATTCCAATAATAATTCATAATTTGCACGGGGATCGAACGCTAGGCCACCGACAATCTTCAAAATTAGACCAAGAATGCGTCGTTTTATTATAAGATAATTACCGTTTACCACTTTTCGATATCTCATTTAGTTTAGGAGAAATCAAGCATAATAGAGTAGAGTATATATGGAGCGTTTTAAAAACAATTAGCGGCATCCCTTTGAGTGGTTTTAAAATCTTGTCCTGGGTGCAACACAACATTTTAAAACCAGTCAAAGGAGCCGCCACTAATTGGTTAACAATGGGCGCTAATTGGATTAAACGTGTTTTCACACTCCATTGTCTTTGTCGGTGAAAAGCCGACAATGGGTCGACCCTCATCATCTGTCAGATTACCATCGATAAGGGTTGACAAGGGTTGACAAGGGATGACAGGTTAATTACCAATTACCGTCATTGTCATCCAATTAGTGGCGGCTCCTTTGACTGGTTTTAAAATGTTGTGTTGCACCCAGGACAAGATTTTAAAACCACTCAAAGGGATGCCGCTAATTGTTTTTAAAACGCTCCATATATACTCTACTCTATTATGCTTGATTTCTCCTAAACTAAATGAGATATCGAAAAGTGGTAAACGGTAATTATCTTATAATAAAACGACGCATTCTTGGTCTAATTTTGAAGATTGTCGGTGGCCTAGCGTTCGATCCCCGTGCAAATTATGAATTATTATTGGAATAACTCCTAAACTATTAGTGATAAAATCTTCGAATAAATTTTATTAAATTGGTATTGTTATAAGCTTTCCTCTGTGGTATGCTCGGGATCCTGGAGTCTTGGGTTCCAATCCTGATTTGGTAAATTTAATTATTTCGAGAACCGCTTGTGTTGGAAGACTGAAATAAACTTTATATGATAATACTTGTTAAGGACGATTATTTTATAACATGCTAGAGTTAACGTATCGTAGGTTCGATCCCTATCTTGTGGAGAATTATTGAAATTTGCTCTATATCGCTATTTTTACACTTGGAATAGTAATGCAAAGACAAATTAGGGTGACTTGGCATATAAAATGATATACTAGACAATTTTATCCCTACGACTCATAGTTCGATTACCGGGACGTGGCAATTACTTCAAAGTCGATTTATTCGCGAATCAATAAAGTTAGCGTGATGAAATAAAAAGTTAAACACTTCAGCTAAATATCTGCTCTTGAATTATTGATAAAAATGGTAGCTTTTGTACTGTGGGGTCTAGTTCGAATCTCTAAGGGTCCATTTAAATACTTTGCAAACTAGGGTCTTAGAGATCTGTAATAAAGTTTAAATTGGTGTTATTACTTACAAAATCAATTATAAAATGCTGTTATTGAGAGAAACATTGCTTGTGTTGATTCTAGAAGCTTAAATGTTGCATAACACGGAAAAAGTCGGTTTAGATATAATTGACGGAGAATGCTGTTATTTTATTTAATATTTAAGGTAATAACGATCATTTACGTACATATTCTCTGCTATTACGAGGGAGAACGAGAATAGAAGAACTAAGGTGAAAATATGGACGAAGAAAAAGAAGAATAAAAAGAAGAAGAAGAAGAGGGTGAACGCTAGAAATGTTGAATTTAAATCATTAAATGAGTATATAATCGTGAAAATTACAAAATTATAGCATACAACGCTAAGTATTGTGATCTAAATGATGTGTGTAGTACAATGATTGATGAGTATCTGTAAAAACATGGAGAAAATATGTCCTTAGATGTCTAAAAGCATTCTCGAGTGTGCTCTTACGGTTTACCAGCTTGGTTATAATGTCGACACCTGTGTTTGAGGCTAGGGATTTCTCAACTAATGACATGGTGACGATTTTACCTGTTGGGACACGTTTAAAAGAGGTTCAGTTGAGAGGAATGTGTTTCTTACTTAAAAGATATTATACATCCGTTTCGCTTCTTAATTTTGCATATGTGTGTGTATGTGTGTGTGAGTGTGTGTGTCTGTGTGTATGTGTGTATGTGTGTGTTTTATGTGTGTGTCTGTGTGTGTCTGTGTGTATGTGTGTGTATGTGTGTGTGAGTGTGTGTGTCTGTGTGTATGTGTGTATGTGTGTGTTTTATGTGTGTGTCTGTGTGTGTCTGTGTGTATGTCTGTGTGTGTCTGCGTATGTGAGTGTCTGCGTGAAAGTATTAAAATTATAAACAATTACCTTGTTTAAACTTTAAAAAATGTGGGGGAAATGCATGTTAACGTTGAACTATCAAATAAAAACGAAGCAAGTTAATCTTGACTCACGTAGTTTCCTGATTATATACATTTAAATACAAAACTTAATCTTGAATGCGTAGTTGTCTATAAGGTGAGTTCAGTTGAGAGGAATGTGTTTGTTACTTAAACGATACATAACAACCGTTTCGCTTCTTAATTTTGCGTATGTGTGTATGTATGTTTGTGTGTGTGTATGCGTGTGTATGTGTGTGTGTGTGTGTGTGTGTGTGATCGGCATGAAAGTATTAAAATTATAAACATTTATTTCTATAAATACAGTGGTTGAAATATAATTTACCTTGTTTAAACTTTAAAAATGAGGGGAAATGCATGTTAACGTTGAACTGGCAAATAAAAATGAAACAAGTTGATCCTTGACTCACGTAGTTTAATGATATATATTTTAAAAATACAAACTTAATCTTGAATCGCGTAGTAATTTATAAGGTACGTGCTAGTGGAATAAGTAGGGTTTGCTTGAGCTTACATAGTTATTCAGTAATTAACCTTCGAGTCGATCACATCAGCTTCTCTTAGCGAGATTATCGTTCAATAGCTTTGATAAGTTATCGAGGTGAGTCAGTGGAAAGTGCTATAAGCATTTATTCATTTATATAATTTACAAGTGTTGCACTAGATATTATAAAAATGTGGAGTGGTGGAGTAATGGAATCGGTTCTGAATGCTATGCCAGATTATAGATGCAGCAAATGTGAAAAGAGTTTTCTACGCGACTATCATAAGAAGAGGCATGAGCTGATATGTGGGGAGCTTTTCGAGTGTAGACATTGTGGTGACGTTTACGGTACTGAAAATCGAAGGGATGTACATGAAGGGCGCTGTGAGAGGGCTAAAGATGCTAAGAAAGTCAAATTCGAACCTACTAAGCATAAATTATTGTTAATGTCTCCTGATGAAGATGATGTTGTAGAATATGAAACAGCTTTTCAGGATCGGCTGAAATCGTATTTCATCCAATGCCCAGCAAGTCAGGATTTAAATTCATACCTGCAGCAGGCTAAGCAGCGTATAATTCATGCTGTTCAGAAGGAACTGCGGGCTCATAAAAGTTTGAAAATTAACATTATGGCTGAATGCGAATTTGTGAATGCCGTTGGAGACACTACTAACAAAGCCTTTAAAACGCGTAATCAGGCTGTGTTTTTAGATAGCGACTTGGATGCCATCTTGGAAAAAAAATTCGAGAAGCTTCGTGTTGAAATGGAGGAAAGTAAGTTGAAAGGTAGTAATTGGGCTCTACTGGCTGTTGATGGTGTTCGACTGCGTATTAACAAGTATAATCTTCTTCGAGGGAGCAGCTATATTCCTCTACCGCCATCTTTGGATGCTAGAAAAGCCTGTATAAACCCTCAGAATTACAACGATGAGAAATGCTTTATGTATGCTGTTCTGGCTAAGTTCATTCAAAAGAATCCTCAGCGTGTTAGCAAGTACAAGGATCTCCAAGAGAAATACGATTTCTCATGCGTCTTATTTCCTACGAGCTTGGGTGAAATCGCTATTTTTGAAAAACTCAATAATATATCCGTAAATGTGTTTGGAGTGGATGATAAACATGAAGTGTTTCCCATAAAGGTTGTTGATGAAGAATTAACTGATCACCGCGACCTTCTTCTGTTGAGTGATGCTGCTGACGGACATCACTATGTGTATATAAAGGATTTTGAGAAGCTTATTCGTCGTCAGAAAACTAAACATCATGGACAAATATATACGTGTAAACGTTGCTTCAGCCATTTTGATGACCAATATGGACGAAGAGGAATGAAAAAATTGGAGGAGCACAGAGAAATATGTAGACAACATGCTATTGCTAGATGCGTTATGCCTACAAAGGAAAACTCTATCGTCAGATTCAAAAACGTCGAACGAATGTTGAAACTGCCATATGTCATCTACGCCGATTTTGAGAGCATTCTCGCTCCTTACTATACCTGCGCCTCTAATCCTGAAACCTCCTATACAACACCCTATCAAAGTCATTCTCCCATGAGTTTTTGTGTTTATGTGAAACCGTCGTCTAGTGTTGAACAACTAGAAACAACTCTTCCTGCTGATCCGTATGTTTACCGAGGGCCTGACGCTGCACAGAAGTTTATGGAATGCCTGATGGATCTGGCAAATAAAATTAGTGTCTTATACAAATCTGCTAAACCTCTTAATCTTACAGCTGAAGAACAAGAATCATTTGATGTTTCTACAATATGCTACCTGTGCGGGAAAGAATTTACAGAAGATAATTGGAAGGTTCGCGATCACGATCACGTGACAGGGGTGTACAGAGGATCTTTACACAATAAATGTAACCTAGCTTGTAAAACACCTAATTATATACCTGTGTTTATGCATAACTTGAGCGGGTATGACTCCCATTTCATTATTAAGGAGTTAGGTTGCACAAGCGAAAGAGTAGAGGTTATACCAAATTCAGAGGAAAGTTATATATCATTCTCCAAGTATGTTGGGGATATTAAACTCAGGTTTGTGGATACCTACCGTTTCCTGAGTACAAGCTTGGAAAAGTTAGTGAAAAACCTAACTACGTATCCCGAAACAGAGAAGTACTTCGGAGAAGAGAAGATTGGCTTGATGACTCGTAAGGGAGTGTTCCCCTACGATTACCTCACATCATGGGATGTTTTGAACGACACTCAGCTGCCTCCAAGGGAAGCATTCTACAATAAATTAAATGAAGAAGAAATTACCGGCGATGACTATGAGCATGCTAGAAATGTATGGAGTCAGTTTAATGTGAGAAACTTAGGTGAATACAGTGATATTTACTTAACCTCTGATGTTCTTCTCCTTACGGATGTCTTTGAAACATTCAGAGACCAAACTCTGAAAACACACAAAGTCGATCCTGCGCATTATTTCACCTCTCCAGGACTTACATGGGATGCTATGCTGCTGTATACTGGAATCGAGTTAGAATTGCTTCTTGATTACGATCAGCTACTCATGGTTGAATCTGGTATAAGAGGAGGATTATGCCAGGTTTCTCACCGGCATGCGGAGGCTAACAACATCTATATGGAGCAGTATGATCCTCGTAAACCCTCTCATTTTATTACATACGAAGATGCAAACAACGAATATGGTTGGGCTATGTGTAAGGCCCTTCCTTATGGAGGGTTTAAATGGGTTTCTCCTGAAGACATAGACCTGGAATTATTGAAGGAAGATGACCCCCTTGGATACATCTTAGAAGTCGATGTCGAATATCCTGTCGAGCTCCACGATCTTCATAATGATTTGCCCTTCCTGCCTGAGAGTATGAAACCGGGGGAATCCTCTTCAAAGAAACTAATTGCCCATCTTGGATCCCGAAAGAAGTATGTGGTACATTACATGTCCTTGAAACAAGCTCTTAGTCACGGTCTACTATTAACAAAGATTCATCGAGCACTTCAGTTTCATCAGTCGTGTTGGCTAAAACCTTACGTCGAGTTTAATAACCGTCTGCGACAACAAGCTAGAAATGATTTTGAGAAGGATCTTTATAAACTATTCAATAATGCGATGTTCGGAAAAACAATGGAAAATATTCGTAATCGTATGGATATACGTCTTGTAGCAAACAGCAAAACATTAGAAAAACTAATAGCTAAGCCTACATTTATCGATCGAACTATATACGGTCCTAATCTTGCAGCTGTTCATATGGCTACTCGTAAAATAGTGTTCAACAAGCCTATATACATTGGCATGAGTGTCCTAGACATTTCCAAGACGCTAATGTATTCGTATCAATACGATGTGTTACTTCCATATTATGGAGTTGAGAATCTTAAACTGCTGTATACGGATACAGATTCCTTCATCCATCGAGTGACTACAGCTGATATATACCAGGATAAATTACACATGCTTGAACATCTGGATACAGCGGATTACCCTGTTAACCATATATGCTGTTCTACAAAAAACAAGAAAGTGTTGGGAAAGTTTAAAGATGAAGCAAGTGGTAAAATCATTCGCCGTTTCGTTGGTCTTAGACCTAAAATGTATGCTCTCGATATTGATGGCTCTGTGATAAAAAAGATCAAAGGCATTAAACATAGCGCCATTAAGCAATACATCAGCTTCAATAGCTATATGGAGTGTCTTAAAACTTTAAAAATCGTAAGAACTCCTATGAACTTAATTCTATCCCGGCATCATAATGTTTCTACAGTTGAATCTAATAAAATAGCTCTGTCGCCTCATGATGACAAGAGAGTAATTGCAGACGATGGAATATCAACGTATGCGTACGGGCATTACAACGTTGCAACCCATACGTAAGAGAATGCAACTTAGATCTCAAGATAAGTATTTTCTCCATTACGTCTCCTGTAGAACATGAAAATTTAATCAACTGACTCCTCCACGCCTCCGATGATGTCTGACGAAGAAAGAAGAAAAAATAAAAAAATTACTCGCGTGGCTTCTCCGTGCTTCCCACGATGCTTGTCGAAGAAAGAAGAAGAAAATAGAAATTATAAAGGGAGGCGTTAACTCTGCCACTAGACTTTAACTCTAGTGCTGGTCTCCAGCCCAGATAAAAGAGGAGAGGCGTCTATCCTACTACCTTAAAGTAAGTATACCCTGATTAAGTTTATATAAACAGAAGATTGTGTTAAAATACTATCAAAGATATTGTTGAATATATCTTAAAAATACTGAGCTATAAGTACTTCAACATCAGCGGATAGAACATCTTTTAGTAATATTTTAAAGCTCTATAAAGGGCTAGAAAAAACAATGTTGAATAAATTTGTAAAGAACATTTTAAAAGCAGGTTAGATCATAATAGGTGGGGTTAGACTTAGAAAAACTACTCGGTGTGTTCGAGATGTTACCCCCCAGAACATACAGAACCAAGCAAAAGAGTCATACAGTTGTATAAAATTCTGTGACAGAGGGCAAAAATAGCAGTAATAAGAACTTCAACATCAATGGTTAGGACATCTTCTACTGGAAGTTTAAAAGTTCTATAAAGGAGGGTGCAAATAGCAGTAAAATGGGGTGAAATGTCCTAAAAATGTATGAAAATGATTGAATAACTCTGAAAATTGTCTGAAAAGTTGTTAAATATGTTGTTAAAAGCGTTCTGAATATACTAAAAGCGTCTAAAAGATCTAACAGAGGGTGCAAATAGCAGTAAAATGGGGTGAAATGTCTTAAAAATGTATGAAAATGACTGAATAACTCTGAAAATTGTCTGAAAAGTTGTTAAATATGTTGTAAAAAAGCAGCATGAATATGCTTAAAGCGTCTAAACGATCTAACAGAGGGTGTAAAATTCTAGCAAAATGGGTTGAAACGTCTTAAAAAATGTATGAAAATGACTGAATAACTCTGAAAAATTCTTAAATATGTTGTAAAAGCGCCCTGAATATACTAAAAGCGTCTAAAAGATCTATCAGAGGGTGTAAAATTGTAGCAAAAATGGGGTGAAACGTCTTAAAAATGTATGAAAATGGCTGAATAACTCTGAAAATTGTCTGAAAGGTTCTTAAATATGTTGTAAAAGCAGCATGAATATACTAAAAGCGTCTAAAAGATCTAACAGAGGACTCAAAATAGTATTAAAATGGGGTGAAACGTCTTAAAAATGTATGAAAATTACTGAATAACTCTGAAAATTGTCTGAAAAGTTGTTAAATATGTTGTAAAAAAGCAGCATGAATATACTTAAAGCGTCTAAACGATCTAACAGAGGGTGCAAAATTCTAGCAAAATGGGTTGAAACGTCTTAAAAAATGTATGAAAATGACTGAATAACTCTGAAAAATTCTTAAATATGTTGTAAAAGCGCCCTGAATATACTAAAAGCGTCTAAAAGATCTATCAGAGGGTGTAAAATTGTAGCAAAAATGGGGTGAAACGTCTTAAAAATGTATGAAAATGGCTGAATAACTCTGAAAATTGTCTGAAAGGTTCTTAAATATGTTGTAAAAGCAGCATGAATATACTAAAAGCGTCTAAAAGATCTAACAGAGGGTGCAAAATTGTAGCAAAATGGGGTGGAACGTCTTAAAAATGTATGAAAATTACTGAATAACTCTGAAAATTGTCTGAAAAGTTGTTAAATATGTTGTAAAAGCATCAAGAATATGCTAAAAGTGTTTAAAAAGATCTATCAGAGGACTCAAAATAGTATCAAAATGTTTATGAAATTCCTAGACGGAGATCAGGGTAGCGTATGATAGGATAGAATAGATAAGCAGAGGAGGGAATAGGATAGATGATAAGAGGATAGAATGAATGTCTAGAAACGTATCATGTTAGTAGAATAGAATAAATAATAATAAGAGGATCTATCTTAGGTTAGGCTAGTCCATGTTAGATTAGGATAGGTTAGGTTAGCTTAGGATAGGTTAGCCATGTAGAAGTATGGAGCTTAGGTTAGGTTAAGATAGGTTAGGTTAGGTTAGGTTAGGTTAGGTTAGGTTAGGTTAGTGAGGCAATGTGGGGTGAGGTATCATGTTGGGGTAATATATTTAATCAACTCAGAAAGCTCTTGTGTTAGGCGGCATACACCGATATAGTGAACGACATACTCAGGCACCATGAACGCTCATAAGCATACATACACTGCTATAGGCCTTAAGAGTCATCCCTAGAGATTCCTTTAAACACCTACAACGTCCTGCTTCCCCTGCCGCCTTACCTAGTAATCCTTAGATTACGCACGGCGGCCATCTTGCCCATAAAAAAGTGTGCCAGCTTTCCCTTATATACCCTACTACCCTCATATCCCACTGCCGCACCCTATGCAATGTATCTTTATTGGTGTCATATTTTGGGGACGTGTTTCTGACATCAAAACAGTAAAAGACGGTTCATATGTATATGGTCTGAAAATCAACTGTTTCTTTGTTATACACACATGGACATAAGTATTCGCACAGCTACGAATAAAAAGGAAGCTGTTTTATCTTGAACATTTCTACACTTAAAAACGCAAACACTTGTGACACATAAGAACTTCAAAAAATGTTTTTTCTTAAGGGTTGTGTTTTATGCGGAACATAAGTATTCATACAGCGATGGTAAACACAGAACAAATGACTATCTGATAACCCACCGAGGCTCGCGTGAATAACAGGCTCTGGCCCGGGCCGATCAGCGGATAGCCGGGAACCGGGTATGCTAACAAACATGGCTACCAGTGTGGAATGTTATGGGGCAACACGTGTTAGTTTTGTTTAATTGAAAGTGAATTAGTGGCGGTATATGTTGTTTCAGTGATTGTGTTTATTTGTAAATATTGTAAATTAATCAAAATTAATTTTTCAGTAGTTTTCCTGTTGTAGTACGAGAATTATAACAGATATTTTTCGCTGCAATTTTTAACGGTTTCTTTTGAGCAACTGAACAGTTTTTCGCCTGGTTTTCGTAAGTTCTACCTGTTATAGTTTAACTATTAAACTAAAATGATTATTTTCATTTATAGTGTGTAATTTTAAGTGATTTAAGAAATGGTTAATTCTTCAGTGAAGTTATTCAAGAATCCATAACCTATATTGTAACATGGTGATACCGGTACTGAAAGGTATGTAATTCTACTTTTGTTTTAGATGTAGAATTGAACAATATGGGTCGACGTTGTAGTGTGTATCGATGTAAAACTAGTTAGGACAGTTTATATATATAAATGAAACACATTGAAAGGACAAATCTACACCCAAAAACTGTTGAACTAAGGATGGTATGGGTTGGTTTTTGTTAAACCATTCTGGCAACAGTTAAAAGCAATGAATGTTAACAAAACATTTACCAAGTTAATCAATAAATTTAGAAAACAGGCAGTAGCTAGGTCATTTACATTTTTCCCACCTTCATCAAAAAGGGAAAACTATTATACTTGGGTCAAATTTTGTCCCCTGTCTTTACTCACACATGATGGAGACGACACCTAGGTTAATGTGTACCTATATGAACAGGATGACAAAGTCCTGTTTTATCAAAATTTAGCCTGTGTTATCAGAGGCAGCATCCACACCTGGCATCAATAATAATATGCAACCCTAACCTAACTTTATAACATCATATCTAAACTCTTTCCCCACTTTTACAAATTAACACAGGTATCACAGCTTAGCCTATTGTTGATAATTGCTATTTATGTGCAAATTTACCAAACCAGCATGGTAAATGTTGATAGACTGAGTTTAATTAGTATTTTGCTTCAATTTCTGGGATGCCTATCTAAAGGACAAATCCACACCCAAAAACTTCTTGGTATGGTCACCGTATTGGTTTTGTTAAACCCAAAAACAGTAAACTTTGTAAATATTTATAATTGTAAGTTAATGTTAATTGTAGCCTGTAAGCCGGGTCCTTGGTACCGGCACCAGGCCAAACTTTCAATAAACAAAACTGAAACTGAAAAAACTATATGCCCCGCTGATAATAAGTTAACATTTATAGATTCCATCATTAATAAATATTATGTAAGGTAAGTGGATACATTGCTAAGTACTTTTTACAAGTGATATTGAAAAATAAGTCTTCCAGCTTCTCCGGGGTAGGCAACATATCAGTATTACCATTATTTTGATATGATTGACTAGTTATAATAATATATCGGTTAGTCACAATGGGCCATTAAAAATCAAAATATTGAAGATGGAATATTTCCATTTACATGTATATATTCAGTTTCAGTAGAATTAAGTTTGGCAATAATCACGTGCCTCATGTTTAAAATTTGATGATAATAACAGCAGCTATTGAGATAGATAATTAATCTTTATTATATTGATATGTGATTTATTATTTATGTAACGTATTATAATATTGTGCAGGTATTTTTGTTACGTGTTTTTATTTTCAATAATGAGTGACAATTCAATGGATATCACTTCCTTACGCTGTTCCTCCAAACGGAGAAGTCATATTCACGTTCGGCTTCGGTCGGTTCCCTTCGATCAGCTGTTTCAAAGATGACGCAATCGGACCGTAGCCTGTATTTCGCGCGAGCCTCGTAACCCACAATGTGTCGTCACGTATAGCTGCAGTGCTGTATGGAATGACTGGTGAGGAGCAGAAACTCAAAATAGGTCGCAAACAAAAGGAAAGAGCTTTAGACCTAAAGGAGGCGATTGTTTCACATATAAGCACAAAAAATCGTATTGTGAAACATCTCACACCGTAGGAAGAATGGTTCGACAGCGCAGAGTGTCATTAAATACCATAAATAAACCCATATGCTAATAAGTGAAGAGAAAGTGGGCCGCCCACAGGAACTAAATTCTAGAGAACAAAGGCAGTTGATGAAAATGGTGAAGAAAAACCCCAAATTGCCTTTCCCGAAATTGCTGCATATATAAAAGAACAGCATAGGAAGCATGTAACGCACAGGACAATGATACCACTCATCAATTGTACTAGATTCGATTCCAGGGTATCCAGAAGGAAGCCATATATCAGCAGAAAAAAATCAATAGAGCAGGCCAGTGTTTGCAAAGGAATATGTAGGAAAGAACAGTACATCCTGGAAAAATTTTATTTTCGGACGAAAATATTTCATAATGATGGCCGAATCCGAATACAGCATTCGATATTCAAAATTTGCTGGCAATAGTTAAACATGAAGGTGGTGGTGATGCATGGCTGCTCGTGGTGCACGGGAACAGTATTCATTGAGGGAAATATGGACAGCTATGCTTACATTGATATATTGAAAGGCAATTTGAAGAAGAGTGCCGAGAAGTTAAACTTAGGAGACAATTACTAAAATGGCCCTAAATATACTGCAGAGATTATCGTTTTGTGGTTGCTACAGAATACTCCACACACATTGAAAACACACAATCTCCTGATCTCAACCCCATGGAGCACATATGGAGAGAACTGGAAGACAGAATAAGAAAACACCACATATCCAGCAAATCTCAACTAAAACAGCTACTTGTGACAGAATGACATTATTGGCACACAAACACCCAGGAAACGTGTCCACTCAGTGGTAAAACAGCTGAGAGAAGTAACTTATAGAAGAGGTCGGCGAACAAAATATTAGGAAGGTTTCGCTTTTAATTTTCTCTTTGTATTTTGTATATATACACAATGTTATATTCCTGCATGAATACTTATGTCCTTAAAATTCAACCAATGAGAGAAAATATGTTATGTATAGAATAAAGTAGAATAAGTGTAGAATAAAGTAAATGTAATTCTATTATATCTATACTTCAATAAAATGAATTAAGTTCATATTATGAACTTTGTTCTAAGTTTTTTGACCGGCAAACATTCAAAATAGCATATTTAACTTGTACTTGTAACTCCATTGTTCATATCCATGTGTGTAGGTCAAAGAGGATGTATTCCATGAGCAAACAAACGGATCTACACTACACGTATGGCCGTGCAGATGGCAATGCAGCATGAGTATGTGAACGTTGTGCAGAAATTACCCTGACAGGCAGTTACCGTGTGCCAGAACTTTCGCACGAATTCACCAACGCTTGAGACAGAATGGCGCGTTTAAGAGGAGTACTGGGATGTTGGGAGACCAAGAGCGGTACGAGGCATTGAGCTTGAAGAACGAGTTCTTCGTACTGTGGATGCAGACTCATCACAAAGCATAAGATGTATGGCAGTAAAGGAAAGAGTCATATGACTATCTGGAGGATTCTTCATGAACATCTTCTGTACCCGTATCACCTTCAACGCAAGGATTAAATGAGGCGGACTTTGAGCCAGGAAGAGGTTTCTGCCAACGCATGTTACAGTATGTTACGCTGTATTCATTAATTTCCTAACCTGTATCTTATCCACAGAATAGGCTGGTTCTACTCGTGACGGCATCTTCAATTTTCATAACACTCATAACTGGACATTTGAAAATCCTAATGAAGTACGACAGGACAACCACCAACAGTAGTTCTCTCTCAATGTTTGGGGTGGAATCATTCATGATCACTTTACTGGTCCCTACTTCTTCCCTCCGGAGCTCAATAGACAAACCTATATCCAGTTGCTCAGAAATGAGTTGAGTCACTTAACTGATAATGTGCCTCTAAACATGATCCAACGAATGTGGTTTTCACACGATTGTGCTCCAGTTCGTAAGTTTCTGAATGATCGATTTCAGCAAAGATGGAGTAGTCGAGGGGGATCCATGGTCGGCTCGATCGCATGATTTGAATCCAATGGATTTCTTCGTCTGAGAGCATTTGAAGTCGTTGATTTATGCGACTCCTGTACCTGATGTTGGCATTTAGAGAATGTATCCAAACTGAATTTGTCCAAATAAGGAAAAACACCCCGAGGGGTTTTCAACAGAGTACGCCAGAGCATGGACCACAGCCTTACTGCATGCATCGAAGCAAGAGGAAGTCACTTCGAGCAATTATGCTAACTTTCGATTTTGTGTTGCAACTATGAAATAAATGCTTTTCAAATCCATGTACATTTGAACTTTTTTACTGTTTTGATGTAGAAACCGAAAATGAAAGCAGAAAATGAATGAGTGATTTTTAGGTGAACACTAGAACTTTACTTTCAGTAATTTACTAATTTTATGAGCAATCACTCACCTCATATTTTCTGCAGTAAAACAGGATGGTTACATTTATTGTCTTTTGCCATTTCAGACACAGAAATTTGTGTGTGTTCCTTTTTGGAATATTGCTATACAAACCTCAAAAATATATTAAAAGAAAGTGATTTTAAAAGATTATTTCTATATATGTAGAAAAAGTATAGGGTGGTTTCAAATGAAACCACTATGACGGTTAGTACATCTTTACAGCACATTTAACATTTTATAAAGAACTGCATTAATGCAAAATTGAATACAGTTTGAAGCTTAAACTTTGAAAAATCAGTAATAACCACCTCAGAGTCACCGTTACATTTATGTTTACATGTTTTACTTGTGGAAAGGAGTGAAACAATCTCTCTCAGAAGACATGGTTCTACATTACAGGTCTGTTGGGTCTATTGGTTCTGTGACGTGCCTTTGTTGTGCTACATTTAGCACATTATTTGAAAGTACGTATTTTTGGGATGTTATCTTTGAAGGGTCTATGTTTTGAGGAGATCGAAGGTCCAGGGCTTTTGATCGAGGCGTTCCCTCTCATCTTTTACTTTTCTCCACACATCCATATATTGCTGAAAGCCAGGGTACTGCAATTTATAACATGTTTCCCCACCTCTTGATTGCAACAGAATATAAAGGAACATCGTCATTCGAACTAAAATAATCATCTGAATTAATTTCCATAATATCCTCATCGTTGTCACTCTCTGGAGTGATAGCAGCATGTGATATAAATTGTTGTTGATTTTGATTATCATTACTCTCATCAGCCAAAATTACACTTCCACTTGCACATTCTTCATCGCTTGATTCCCATTCAAATTCTGATGTAACCTCTGCCTCTAATAGCAATTGCAATAGTTCTTGCTCCTTCAGAGCGTGTCTGCACATTTTTCTGCAAGGAAAGTGAGATATGAAAGAGTGAGGCACCACCATCACAGTGGTTTCAAATGAAATCGCCTGAAAAAAGAAACATATTACACTTGAAATATTTCAAATAGTGCTTACAAACTTATTTCATTTAAAAACACAAATATTATTTCATATAAGTAAAAAACATGCTTATTTTATTGGTAATAAACCCTTACAATAATATCCAATAAAGATGTTGGCACACCACTTCTCGGTAGTACGACCTTGAAACTGCCTTGGTATTCATTCTGTTGCAGTAAAATACTGCCTTGATGTAACCTCTTCCAGGTGGAGTGGAGTGGAGTGTGGAGTTTAAGGGCCCGTCGACAGCTGGGTCATTTGGGCCCCTCTTCCAGGTAAAAGCATACTTCTCATTTTTATTAATTTCTCTACTGGTAAGTAGAGGAAGTATTGTAAGCCACCCAAAAATTAGATGTCGATATTTCACGTTTTGAGATCCCCTGAATAAAAAAGAATTAGAAAAAGGTCCGTGTGTGTCTGTGTGTGTCAGTCTCTCTGTCAGTCTGTGGACAGCATAACTCAAAAACAAAAAGTCGGTTAAAAACCAAAATTGGTATTTAAGTTTAATGTCTTTCAAGGATGTGACACGAAGATTTTGAAGAAAAAAGTCCCACTCTAAACTACCCTTTACATGGAAAATTTTTCAAACATTTTGATTTTCTTGAAAATGGCTCCAACGATATTAATTAAAATGTCATATGTTTAAGATATTTGTATGACAAATGAAATTTATGTTTTGAATTTTCTGGCTATAGGCTATGTAGTCCTGTTTATTCTAGATGCCTTTTGAATAACTCGTAAATCGTAAGAGATAGACAAAATCGTACTATACAAAAATGTAGATCTTGCTGAAATACACAATTTTTGTCTAAATATTTTTATTGTATTTTATTTTTTCAATTTAATTTTTTTTTTTTTTTTTTTCATTTTTTATATGTTAAGCGTGTAAAGAGAACTGGATCTCAAAGCTTTAAAAGATTTGACTATCGCTCAAAGCCTACTATGTTCTAATATTCCCCTTGTACCTACAAGGAAATAAAAATAAGATAATTTGTACAAATGTTTATCTCAACTAACACGAAGAAGACATAGAAATAAGAGTTTGTAAGAATGGTTAGTGCAAGAGTAGAGAAAGTCATGTAAGTGCATCACATCAGATTTTTTGCAAGTACTTTATATAAAAGCATTAAACCACTGCGTTATCTCCCCTTGTAAGGAAGATTACGGTGTAAGGGAAAGCAAGTTTACTTAAAGTAAGTAGTCGTGGAATGTAAGTAAGAAGATCATTGTGGTCTTCATTAGGGACGTGCGTACATCGTGATTTGTTTGAAGGGGGCTGAAGAGTGTACCCTGTCAGGTATGTTAACCATAGAGACCCATTCAGTAGTTCATATTTCAATTCCCTGCAACTAAGGAAATTCTCTGTTCCCATCTTTAATAGCCCGACTATATATGAAAAATCGGAGCGAGCCGTATAATAAATGTTGCCAACCAACTTTTGGAATGACAATTTTCCAAAAGAACGCACTGAATTCCCTGTTATCCCTCAATATTTACTATTGTTTTAATGTGTATAGTATTGTTATTTGTTTATTAACAGGTAGGCACAATGTGGTATATTGAACTGTACAGAAAATAAAACTGAGACCCAACTGCTTCGATATACCTATCTGAGGGTTGGGGCTTGAATCCCCGGAGACCCTGGAAACCAGGAGTACGTCCCTATTCTACATGCGCAGAGACTCCGTTTAACCGAACTTATATGAAGGCGACTACACCTTTCTCAAAATAATCTTGTTCTACATGCGCAATCCCGTGCTTCCACTATGGGTCAATCCACGTCAAATCGAACACCCGTAAAACACGACTTTTTCGTAGGAGGTTCAAATTTTTTTATGAATAATAGGCATCAAATAAGGAGACCCGTATTTTTTTATTTCCGTATTTTTAAATTACTTGCTTAGTTATGGTTATTAGAAACTAAGCAATTTCTGCGCGCACCGTAATATAAAATCACTTGTTACTCTAAGTTCATATAGAGTTGAGAGTTGGGGTTTGGCGCACTGGAAAGATTAAATATGACACTTTTAACAACTTTCGATCAATCATTATTACACATAAATTTTGGACTGTTTTTTATGGTATGTTTTGTAAAACCAAAAATAGAATTTAAATCGATGTGTTAAAAATCTTAAAAAAAAAAAAAAAAAAAAAAAAAAAAAAAAATCACACGTATTCCCTGACATTTTATCTATAAAATAAGATGTCGAAAACTATGGAGCTTGCTTGCATTAGTGCATTTGCTACAATTTTTTTTCTGGAGGCGTGCAAGCGCACACGGACGAGTAACAAGCCAGGTGACTGCAGACAGCCTGCGAATTGCCGCGTCAGCTATGCTAGTCGGATAATTTCTTCTTACTAAGGCAGTACAGTCCATACAGAAAGATGTCTCCACGATGTACCTTCTTTCTGATACTCCTGTGGCATCTGATACGTGCTTTTGAACTTTTTAATTTTTTTTTGAAAAAATCTTGTGATGTAAACAGTTCTTTGCTTTTAGCTTCTTCCTTCATGTACGTCCATACATTTGAAATAATTTCTCTACTCTGACTGTGTAATGTTTTGGTCCCTAATTTACAAAGAACTTACAGGTGGCATAATTGATTTACGCTATGATCAATGTCTCACAAATTCACTGTATTCACTCTTTATCGCAAAGGTCTATGTCTTCAACTGCACGCTGCACTAAACAGTACCTTTGAATTAGCAAGACATGCAGATATCACTACCTTCCCCCTCCCTCCCCCTGTGCATGGTTTCATTCGCAGAATAATACAATATGAGCTGATGAAACAGACAAAAACTATGGATTCGCCAACAGGACTTCCAGTCAAGGTCAGGGGCCAAGAACAATGGGTCCAGCTGTGCTTTAAACTTACACTCTTCATTCCTTTGTCAAAAACTGAAGCTTTAGTGAAACAATTTTCTTTCGAAGAAGGAGTTATTTTATTTTGTTGTTTTTAACGACGCTGTCAATTGCCAGGATCACATCAGCGTCGCCGGTGTGCCGGATCGAAGAAGGAGGTAAAGCTGTATGTTGTATGGAAACATTAGTTTAAAATGCATATTTTAAAAACATTTTGAAGATGCTAATAGTGTACATGTAATAGTGTCAGCTAGAAGTGTTCTCCTTACTGTCCTGTTGTAATGTTCATGGAACCTCAAGTAATGAACAGTTGCCGCAATGGAAGATGGCAATTGAGTGAGGTTACTGTAGCCGCCACCGCTGCCACGCGAATTCGCTGCACTGATTTGCAAAGTTAATTACAACTGAACTATTAGAGAATCCATTCTGATTTTTTCTGAGAATATTGAATAAATTTTATTGTATTTTTATTTTTATTTTTTTATTTTTTTTTTTTTTTCCAGATTTTTAAATAGTCGAGTTTATGTTATTATCTAACTTTAAAACTTTAATCGTATAAAATATAATATTAATAATAATTAATAAAATTTTATAATAAATACCTCACGAAATACTGCAATTTATCTTTAATTTGAGCCAAAGATCAAGTAATTTGCTTCATTACAATTGGAGGTATGATTGATCGCAGAGTGAGGAGCGCGCGACTTTTGGTACATTTCAAAAATTAATATCTGCCAAAATAATTTTTTTTATACAAAACGAAGGAACAAGGGTCAAATATATTTTGTTCCAAAACACCAAAAAAAAAAAAAAAAAAAATTCAGGAAAATCTGAGATGTCAAGGTCATTTTTTGCCATATTTTGTTCGATTTGATGTGGAATGACTCCTATAGAAAAAACGCACCCGTGTGTCTGTCTGCATACAGCATAAGTTAAAACCGACATTTTGTAAAGATCCAAACTCGGGATTTAAGGCACGTATGAAATGCTTACAGGATGTAGATGCATATCGTCTATGTATATTGAGTATTTTTAAATAACATGTTTGTTTATTATTATGGGTAATAACATTATTCTCTTAGTTATACTACTTTTTATTCAAGTATATCAACAATTATCACAAAACTTACCAATCATGTTATCAATGCCGAAGTATAACAGGAATTTAGGGTTGTTTTATTACACCGAAATTTAATTTAGCAATCTTCATCAGTTTGCGAGAAAACGGATTATTTATACCAAACACCATTCGTAAAGAAGCTGTTCAAAGCAAAACTGCAGAAACTAACTCGCATATAGTTGAAAACAAAGAAACCACACGAGCACACAATAGCTGCTATACTTTACTAGTGGTACCAATTTGTATAGCGAAATCTTCCCCAAAAGATGCATGAAGGTTTACTACCTTACTCCAAAGTACACAGAAGTTACTATTTTTCTGTGAAGTAGTACAGAATTCGAAGTAGAAATGGCAAGTGCAGTTCCATTTTCTAAAATATATTTAAAATATTAGTAATGTGGCTATACCGATAAAATTTACAGGATGGCTCATATAATGTGTTACAAAGTATCTCTTGAAGGATCAGAATAAACTCAATGCCAAGAATTCCAAATCTTATAGGAGCAATAGGCCTTCCAAATTGTGATATGGAGAATACTTCTATGGTGCCCAACCTCAGAATTTTAAATGAAACCATGTTAATTTTTTGTAGATTCTGGTTCTCCACAATAAACTAAACAAATTTTATTAAAATATTTTTTCTAAAGTGAATAAAGTGAATTGTTAGGCTGCTATAGAACGATTTCATTGAAGACATCTCCATGAACTCGGGGAGAAAATAAAGTATCAAATGAAACATGAAGTTAATAGACATGCATTATTGGGTATTTGAAAACGACAAATGAATGAGCACTGTGCCTTTTCAGCATCATTGGTAGCTAAATGTTTGGTGTGGAATTCTTGATAATCTTGTCATCGGCCCTTATTTCTTTGAAGGCAAAATTACCGGTGAATGATATTGCTATTTTCTCGACCACGAATTACCTCCCTTATTGGAAAACGTGTTCTTCAATGAGAGACCAGCAGGGAGAGGAGAGGAGATGGATCGAGATGGATCGAGATGGAGGAGAGATTAGCAAGAAGAGGAAGTATTAAGTGATAAATTATGTGGCGGTGTAGGTGAAGTGAATATTAAGTTGTGGGTAGTAATTTGGGAAGTGATTTGAGCGAGAGGTTTAAAATCCCACACGTAGATAATAATTTGGGAATTGTTTGTTTTAATGTTATTAGTGACTTAAGGAGGGAAGAAAAGTGGCATGTTATGAGTTTGAATGGGGAAGTGAAAAAATATGAATTTGAGATAAGGATATAAAGGTGACTCGTATTAAGTGATGAATTTTGTGCTGGATACCAGTATAGTTGTCCGCCGGGCACCGGCGGCCTTTGGTGTTAAGTTAGATGTAGTATTTATTATTTATAACCGGATACCGGTTATTTACTGGATACCAGTAAATTTGTTTAAATTGTGATTTATGGAAAATTTTTTATGTAGTTATATAAGTATGTTATAAAAGGTGGGGGGATAAATGGGAAATATTATTTAAATTTTTTTATATTATTTGGAA